>CAUYRH010164911.1:0-26091 GCA_963574655.1 Perodicticus potto | reverse complement strand
AGAATCAATATTGTCAAAATGTCTACACTTCCCAAAGCAATCTACATATTCAATGCAATCCCCATTAAAATATCATCATCATACTTTCAAGATTTGGAAAAAATAATTCTTCATTTTGTATGGAACCAGAACAAAACCTGTATAACCAAAACAAATCTTAGTAATAAAAATAAAGCCAGGGATATCTCCTTAACAGTCTTTAAGTTATACTACAAAGGCCATAGTCATCAGAACAATGTGGTATTGGCACAAAAATAGAGACATTGATATTTGGAATCAAATAGAAAACCATGAGATGAAACTAACATCTTACTGCCACCTAATATTTGATAAACCAAACAAGAACAGACACTGGGAGAAAGAATCACTATTGGGGAGAACTGTATGTCCATGTGTAAAAGACTGAAACTGGACCTGCACCTCTCACCACTTACAAAAATTGATTCGAGATGGATAAAAAAAATTAAATCTGAGGCATAAAAAATTAAAAATCCTCAAGGAAAGTGTGGGGAAAACACTTGAAGATATCAGCCTGGGGACAGATTTTTATGAAGAAGACTTCCATGGCAATTGCAACAACAATCAAAATAAACAAAAGGGACTTAACAAACTGGAAAGCTTCTGTATAGCTAAGGAAACAACAATCAAAGGAAATAGACAACCTTCAGATGGGAAAATACATTTGCATATTATTATTCAGACAAAAGCTTGATAACTAGGTCTACAGAGAACTCAAACTAATAAACAAAGAAAGACCCACAATCCTGTATATCACTGGGCAAGACACATAAATAAAATCTTTTCTAAAGAAGACAAACCAAGGATTAAGAAACAAGAAAAAATGCTCACTGCCCCTAATCATGAGAAAAATGCAAATCAAAACTATCCTGAGATATCACCTAAAACCAGTGACAATGGCCCTTATCACAATGTCTCAAAGCTACAGATGCTGCATGGATATGCAAAGAAGGGAACACTATTACACTGCTAGTGAGACTACAAACTAATGCAATCTTTTTGGAAAGAAGTATGGAGAATCCTCAAAAAATCTCAGATTAGGTCTCCCATTTGATCCTGCAATCCCATTACTAGGCATCTACTCAGAAGAAAAAAAAAATCCTTTTACCATAAGGACATTTGCTCTAGACTGTTTATTGCAGCTCAATTTACAATCACCAAAATGTGGAAACAACCTAAATACCCACCAACCCAGAAATGTTATATGTATACCATGGAATACTATTCATCCATTAAAAAATTATGGAGACTTTATATCTTTACACTAACCCTAGATTGGAGGTGGAACATGTTCTTCTTAGTATAACATCACAAGAATGGAGAAGCAAGAATCCAATTATTCTATTCTAATACGAAGGCAGTAGATGAGCTAATACAAGTGGGTAAGGAGGGAAATGAGCAAGTAGGGTGAGAGGAGGAGAAAGGGGGATGTGGGTCACTGTATATGGCACACCCCTTGGGGGCAGAACACGATTATAGGAGTGACTTTAACTAACAAATGTAATCAGTGTAACCTAATTCTTTGTACCCTCAATGAATCCCAAACAACAAAAAATAAATACATAAACTCTGCTTTGACTATAAAAAAAAGAGTTAGCAAATAAAGCTAGCAACATAGAAAATGAACATATATATCATGGCCAATTGAGAGTTATATTAGTAATCAAAAGTTGCTTTATCATTAGGATATTACTGAACTATATTTTCAGAATATTGAAGGAAAACCACAGATTATCTAAAACGTACATAAAAATTGTGATAAAAGTTGGTATATATTTATGATAAGAACTCTCAGAAAATGAGGAACATCCAGGAGGGATGGAGAGAAAATGGGTGGTTGAAATCCTAATAATGGTACAAGAAACACTACATGGGTGATGGACACATGTTTAGACCCATGATTCATGAATCACAAAAGTGATCCATATAACCAAAACCATGTGTAGACCCTTAAAATTTTGAATTAAAAAAAAAGCAAACTAGGACCATACTGGTATTTTCTCAATGTGATAGAAGTATATATGAAAAACTTAAAACACTATCACATACCATTAAGAAAGTAAATCTTTCTGAGAACGGGAGCAGTGCGGTTATGGTTGCTATCTCATGTCTGTTCAACAAGGTACTGAAATTCTTGGTCCATGCAGTATCACAAGAAAAAAAAGGGGGCATGCAAATGAAAAGGAAGAAGAAAAAATGCCATTATTTTGGAGGACATAATCAGAAAACCTGAAGAAAAATTTTTTAAAAAATAATGGACTAATTTAGTAAGGTCTCAAGACACAAGATCGCTATACAGAAAAATGAATAGCACTTCAATATTTTATAAAATAACAATTGAAAATAATTTCAAAATATCATTTACATTTGCATGATAAAACATCAAGTTCCTAGGGATGACTGCAACAGAAATTGAGCAATATCTTTACAATGAAACCTACAACATTTAAAGAAATAAAAGAACAGCTAAATAAATATAGTGATGCACACTGTTCATGTTTTGGAAAACTCAGTGCTGTTAAGATATTAATTCTCTTCTAATTGATGTAGCAATTCAATATATTCATTACCAAAATTTTCCCATATTTTTTAAGGGGAAATTTGATAAGTAATAAAATGTATATGGAAATACCAAAGACCTAGCATAGACCAAAAAAAAAATTTTTTTAAAAGAAAATAAAGGCAAGTTCAAAATAAGAGCTGAGTTCCCACCTGATTTCAAAATTGGTATACAGCTACACTAATCAAAGTAATCAAGATAGTGTTGTACATATCAGGGGAGATAAATAAATCAAAGGAACAGAATATGGAATTCGAAGCAGACCTATTGGTAGATAACCTATTAAAATATTCACAATAGTGCCTTGTCTATTTCAGTATAAAAAGGGAAAAACCTCGTTAACAAATAGTGCTGGAATAATTTAATATCCATATAGAAAAAACAATGAACATCAACTGAGATTTTTCTCTGTATCCTTAATATGCAAAAAACATTTATGATACCTCATAAATCACATGGAAAAATGAATTTGGATGAATCTTAAGATACAACGAAAAGCTCAATAAGCCAGGTGCAAAAGAGTACATACTGTATGGTTCCTCTTACATGAAGATATAAAAGAGATAATGTTGATCTCCAGTGTCAAAAAGCAATGTAGAAGCTGCCTGGAGGTAAAATTGGGAGTAAATGAGAACAAAGATGAATCCAGGAACTTTTTAACATGGTGGAAATGGCTAGTATCTTTGATTTATGATGGCCAAACAAGGTCATACATTTTTCAAAAGTCATACACTGTACCCCTCAGTGGGTTGGTTTTATAGCAATATATTATTATGAATCAATAAGTTAATTTTGAAGAGCATTCAGTGTCTAAACTTACAATAAAGTTAATAAACAAATTACATTTCAATCACAAGATCTTATAGAAGTGACACATCATTTGATTAAATCAGAGAAAGTTTCAAGGACATAGAGGAAACCTTTTTTTTTTCCAAGTTGGGTTTGTCTCTTCTATGCCAGAAAAATAATTTTATATTTTCAGATGGACAGATGCATTTTCTAGGAGATAGACATGTAGAATCATATACTGAAAGCGAGCATTTAAAGAGCTCATGTGGTATTTCAGTCATTCCTCTTCAATATAACCCACTTTATGTGTGTTTATGCTGAAACTCATATATGAACTGGGATTAAGGAGGGGCAGAGGGAGGGAAAATTGACAGGGAGAGAGAGAACACTTTAAAAAGAAGTGGAATTTAGACATGAATATGTAGTATACATTGCTTGTTAATCTGTGTCGCAATTCTAGGTAAATGTAGCATTCTCTGTGCTTATTTTTTCATACAATGTCTATCCTTGGTCTCGATAACAATCTACAGGAAATTAGTATACTCCTATTAGTATAAAAGGAAATTTTTGTTTGTTTGTTTGTTTGCTTGTTTTTGAGACAGAGTCTCACTATGCCACCCTCAGTAAAGTGCAGTGGTGTCACAGCTCACAGCAACATCCAACTCTTGAGCTTACGCAGTTCTCTTTCCTCAGCCTCCTGAGTAGCTAGAACTACAGGCACCCCCCACAACCCCTGGCTATTTTCTTTGTTGCAGTTGCTATTGTTGTTTAGCTGTCCCGGACAGGGTTCGAATCCACGAGTCTTGGTGTGTGGCCAATGTCATGACCACTGTGCTACGGGTGCCAAAGCTATAAAAGGAGGTTTTAAGAAAAGAAACTAATATGGGTGAGATTTTTAAATTTTCAACATGTATTCGATTAATTCACTTAAAAAGTTACTGAGCACCAGTTATGGTTGAGAGACAATTATTATTAGACACGCAGTGCAAAACCTCAGTGAGTACTTTCTTCAGTCACTTTAGGAGGTTCACAGTAAGGCTAAATAATATAATACATGTCAGTGCAAAAAAGCACTTGATAAATGTCAGTGATACTGGTGGTAATAAAGATGACCATATGAGATGGTATGGTAGTGTGGTACTCTTTCTAGCTCCTCAAGAGTAAGATATTTAAACTAAGTTAAACAATGTTTGTTTCCTTTAATTTATCCTTTGATAATATAAAGCATTGTGATAAGTTACAAAGAAAAAAGATTTGTGGGCATTAATTCTGTGTCCTGAAACATTACTGTATTTCTTGATCACCTCCTGGGGCCTTGTGGTTGAATCTCGAGGTTCTCTAAATGTAACATCATATCTTCAGCAAAGACGGAGAGTTTAACCTCATCTGTCCTAACTTCATTTGAATACCCATAATTTCCTTCTCTTGTCTGATTGCAATGGCTAGAACTTTTAGCACTATGTTGAATAGCAGTGGCAATAGTGGACATCTTTGTCTGGCTCCAGTTTTGTGTGGAAATGCTTTCAGTTTTACTCCTTTTATCATGACATTGGTTTTAGTTTTGTCTATCAGTTTTAAAATGTCCCATCTATGCCTATTTTCTTAAGTATTCTTAACAGAAATGGATGCTGAATTTTGTCAAATGCTTTTTCTGCATCTATTGAAGAGGATCATGTGGACTTCTTTCTTTTCTTTCTTATTTTCTTTTTTTGCTTCTGTTTAGGTGGTGAAGTATATACACATAAACTTGACCCAACGTTGCATCCCTGAAATAAAGTCTGCCTGATCATGATGTATAATTTTTTAATGTGTAGCTGAATTCTGTTTGCTAGGATATTAATGAATATTTTGTGTCAATATTCATTAATAATACCAGTCTATAGTTTTCCGTTTTGTTTAGTCCTTTCCTGGTTTTGGTATCATGGCAATATTTGCTTCAAAGAAGGAGTTGGGGAAGGTTCCCTTCTGTATGTTTTGTAATATGTTCTGCAATATAGGTACAAGCTCCTCCTTGAAGATTTTGTAGAATTCTAATGTGAAACTATCTGGTCCAGGACTTTTCTTTTTTGGAACCTTTTTAATTGTAATTACAATTTTTGTACTGAATATTTATCTGTTCAAAATTTCTCATTCTTTGTGGTTGAGTTTGGGAAGGTGATGTGATTCCAGTTATTAGTTGATTTCCTCTATGTTTTAAATTTATGGGCATAGAATTTCTTGTAGTAATCAGTGATGATCTTTTATACCTCTGTGGTATCTGTTGTTATTTCCTTTTTCATTTCTGATTAATGTTATCAGAGATATTATTTTCCTATTTATAGTTAATCTGATCAAGGGCTTATTAATTATATTTATCTTTTCAAAGAACCAACTTTTTGTTTAATTGATCATCCAAATGACTTTTACGTCCTTTTATGTAATTTCATTTAATTCTGATCTAATTTTGGTTATTTCTTTTCTTCTGCTAAGTTTGGGATTAGGTTGGTCTTCCTCATAGCTCCTTAAAATGGCCAGTTAGGTTGTTGACTTGCTCTATTTCTGTTTTCTGGATTTGGGCATTTAATGAAATAAATTTCCCTTTTAGGACTGCCTTTACAGTATCCCACAGGTTTTGATAGCTATGACTTCATTAAAACAAAAATCATTCTGTTTTTATAAGCAATTTATATGTCATATAAATGTATATTTGTTTCCTGAGAGGACACTTAAAGACATCCAGAAAAGGCCAGAGCAACGGCCTCTGAGCAGAACACTATCATGAAGATTTATATATTTGAAATAAAAGGCATGAAAGTTCTGCCCAAGGGAGGAACAGAGAGAAAACAAGATACATTTAGAAAATATGAAGTACCACACATGTTTATGGCACAGGGATCAAAAAGATATTTCTGTTGCTATAATAACTGATAGCTATAAATTTCTGACATTACCTATTTATTCAGTGCTTTTTTTGCATTAATTCATATGGTTATTTTCCCTGTCTTCCCCCTTCTCTGTTAACTAATAGGACCAATTTCTAACAGCAAATAAAGGGCAGTATTTGAGGTCTGACCCCAAAACCTCTATTGGAAGGCTTGGAAGGTATAAAGAAATGTCAGGGCTGGTAAGGACTCTAAATATTTAGGACAAAATTGAGGGCAGGTGTTTATTTCTGGCTGGGTAATGCACTTTAAAATTAAGTCAAGGAGAAATGAAGTCTTGTGCACGCTTTGGAGAAGAAAAAATTAGTAGAGTTCTACTTTAAACAGCTAAAAATTTATACAATATTTCAAACTTTATCTGATATTGAAGCATATGTTGTAGTTGCAAAATCTGCCAAGGACAGCTGTAAAGTCAAATATTTTTTCTTATTCCACCTGAAAATTAGCACAAGCTCAACCTGTTTTTTGGTTTCTGGCATTTAACTCTTGCCCTACAAAATGACCCCTTACTGCTAAAATTAGCTCTCTCCTATTTTAATTTTTACATTTTATCAAACTATGATGGCAGCAACAAATTGTCAATTTAGAATCATGACTCTTGAAAAATACTGGGTACCAAATCTTTTTTAAGTTAAAAGCTTCCAAATATTAGCTATTAACCAGAACTTTCAAGCATTGCTGATGGAAATGTAAAATGATTAAATCATGTCAGAAGTTTAGCAGATTCTCAAAAAGTTAACCATATTTGAATTCTCTGACCTAGTAATTTTCTAAATATTTATTTTGAAGAAATAAAGCATACATGCACAAAAATGACTTGCATAAAAAATGTGACAGATATTTATTCATAATAGCCCCAAGTTACAAGCAACCCAAATATCCATCAACAGAAGAATGGATAAGCAAATTGTGATATATTCTGACAATTGGATATTATTCAGGAGTAAAGAGAAACAGATAATTAATATGTGTATAAGCTCAAAAGCATATAGTACATCTAAGACACTGGACACAGAATACAGTTTGATTCTATTTATAAGAAGTCCTAGAACAGATAAAACTAGTCTATGGTGGCTCGGCACCTGTAGCTCAGGGGCTAGGATGCCAGCCACATACATGGGAGCTGGAAGTTTCAAATCTAGCCCAGGCCACCAAAAAACAATGACAACTTCAACAAAATAGCTGGACATTATGGTGGGCACCTGGAGTCCCATCTACTTGGGAGGCTGAGGCAAGAGAATCACTTAAGCCCAAAAGTTGGAGGTTGCTGTGAGCTGTGATGCCACAGCACTCTACCGAGGGTAACAAAATGAAACTCTATCTAAAAAAAAACACCTCAGGCAGCACCTGTGGCTCAGTGAGTAGGGTACCAGCCCCATATACAGAGGGTGGTGGGTTCAAACCTGGCCCCAGCCAAAATTCCAACAACAAAAAAAAAAACATGCAGGTGCCTATAGTCCCAGCTACTCAGGAGGCTGAGGCAAGATAGTTACCTAAGCCAAAGAGCTGGAGGTTGCTGTGAGCTGTGATGCCACAGCACTCTACCAAGGGTGACAAAGTGAGAATCTTTCTCTAAAAAAAGAAAAAAAACTCTTCTGTAGTTAAAGAGATAATAATGTCAATGTCTCTTATAGGTGGGGAAGGATAGGTATTGACTAAGAAAGGTGATAAGAGAAGTCTGTGGAAAGATGGGAAAGTTCTATGTCTTGATAGGGCTGTGGATTATATTATAGTAAGTATAAATTCTATGTCTCGATAGGGCTGTGGATTATATTATATTATAGTAAGTATAAGTTCTATGTCTTGATAGGGCTGTGGATTATATTATATTATGTCCATGCATTTGTCAAGATGCACTGAAATTAAGATATGTGCTTTGTAGCTTATGCACAATTTAAAAGTTTGAAGCATTTACTATAAAATCCCTTTGAAATTAACTACTTTAAAATGTCAACTACCCAAGTTCCTTTGGAGTATGCTTTGGAGTCACCATATATAATGAATTGCACATACTTTCAAGTGACCATAAATTTGGATAAGGCATAGTCTTACTTAGTAATGTCTGAAATATTTTTAAAATAACTAAGTGAAGATCAAATTGCAGAATGTGTGTGTGTGAATGTGTGCACATATGTGAATGATATCTATTCAGTAAATTCATTCATTCATAAAAACTTCATCGAATAGGTGAATAAAATCTGAAAAGATACACACCAGAGAATAAATGTGACCTTCTGGTTGTTAAATCTTAATTGAATGAGAGCTACCAATTGTGAAATCCCAAGTAAGTGGAGGGAAGGAAGGATAAGATGTGAGTATTTCGTGTTCAAATATTTTCCTCCAAAAGTATTAATTTGTATCAATATAATGATTTCTAAAAAAGAAAAATTTTCAGTATTTATAGACAAATTATACGTCTTTTGATTATTCACCAAAAGATAATTATTTTTCCATGCACACATAAACATTCACACACACAGAGATAGTAACCCAGAATATTTTAAATAATGTTGTCATCTGTTAATTTTCAGTTAAATTCTCAGTCTTTCTGAAATCAATTCTCAGCAATATTTCTTCATTTTTCTTTCGAAATAGAGAATGTACTACTCTCCTGTCAGAGCACAGGAAAAAAATATATGTTCTACATGAATGCTCCTTTTGGATAAAGGTTTCTCAAAATCTCCTATAATGAAATAGAAATTACATTCAATAAAATGTATTCTACACTTAGAGAGTTTTGGCAAATAGGTACACCCAGGTATTTTTTATCCCATTCAAAATACAGGCTCTCTGCTGTCTCACAAGGCCCCTGTACTTTTGCCCAATCAATACCCTATCCAACTCCCAGCCTATTCACTACTCTTTCTCTCACTGTATATCTGGGGGTTAAGTTTGCAGTGTCCATAAAGCATCAGGCAATTCTCATCTCCATTATAATCAAGTAAAACAATTGTAACCGATAAGAGGGAAAAGCATATAATCCAAAAAGACTTTCCTCTATTATAACTTCTGTGTTCCTCCTCTACACAGAAATGTGGCAAAGGAAAATGATGGCAGCCGAATCTGAGCACAACATATGTCAATACATTTGAACATTTCTTTCCCTGTTCACAGTTCTTCAATCTATGATACTTCATCCAAGTACACTGTGCACCATAACTTACACGCATTTATCCACATTGTACAAATAAAATAACCTTTTTTGTCTCCACTTGCTTGAAATTTCTTAATCCTCCTGATTTTTCTTGAGGGTGGTTGGTAAGGACCCAGGAAGAGACAGAAAATTTAAGCTAGTATTTAATTGGAAAATTTTGTCAGAGAGATTTGCTTGTAACTCCACTGATCCTTCAACCTCCCAGATATACGAAAACATAAGGTTCTTTTCACCAATTCAATTCTCCAGAGCAAGTGGTATAGAACCAAGACAAATAAGAGAAATTGAAAATAAAATATTTTCCTGCCTCTTCCAAAAAGTCTGTGTAAGAATCTTCCCATATGGATACTTAAAGGTTGCATAAGCAACTGAGAGTACAATTAGTTACTGAGTTAGCTATTCCTGTTTTGGAAAGCCTGGTTGGGCTGGATGCAGTGGCTGGCAAAACTGGGGGAAGCTAAGTTGGGAAGATTGCCTAAATCGAAGAACTCAGGACCAGCCTGGGCAACAATGCAGGGCCCCCACCTCCAAAAATAAATAATAGAAGAATAAGAAGAAAAGAAAAACCTGCCCATCTACTTTGTAAAGAATCTCACTCTGGTCTGTGTCTATCTATCATCAAACATTTATAAAAGAAAACAAATCATTCCCAGTATTAAGTAAGCAAATGAAGGTTACTAGCATGTAAAGCGCTACTGCATATGGTCGTAAAAAGTCTTCCTGTGCACAACTTTGAGGGAGGGGTTCTCCATAGATGATAATGTAAATAGTGTCCTCTACAGTTGCACAGTGCACAACCTATACCGCCACACATGGTGGCCCTGAGCACATCCACCGAATTTTAGAATAGAAAATGATGTACTAATCACTGCCAATTCTCCCTTCCATTTTTTAGGGTGTACCACATTCTGCACTGCCTCATGTTTCACTTCACTGAATTACAACTTTATGTAGAAAGTGTGTAGGATATGAAAAACGCAGTATTATCCTCCTGAATCCTTCCAAACAGAATATGAATGTAATTATTGCACAGGCATTCTATACCCAAGTGGGGATAAGGGTCATGAGCTTTAATGCACATGCCATGAAATGGCTGATACAGTGAAAAAACTTTAAATACTATACCAGTTTCTATAGCTCTCTGTGATACTATTTGCGTTTTAAAATGGCATGAAATGCTGAAATGCTGACAGTACTGCAGACTTAACTTTCTTAGAGTTTTGGAAAAAATATACTTTCTCCTCCTCTAGGTACATTTAATTATGCTTTTACTTGTGACATACGCATTACTATTGTCCTCTCCTTTGGACTGTACAGTCTTTGAAAATATTTAAATACCCTTTTCAGCATTTCCTGCAATTACTAAAATCCCTCAACATATTTTTGAATGACTAATTGAGACATGAATCAAGGTACATGTGTTTTAGTATCGCATGGACAAAATGGTCATTATCTTGTTGTAATAGAATAATGCATTACTACAAAATTAATTATTAATTATTGGATACTGCAACTCACACTTATGAAAGACTTCACTTTTAAAGGGAAAAGGAAAACATGGCATGTGAAGAAAGTTGGTGATTGAATTATTAATAATTTAAAACAGATATTACTGCAAAATTAAGCTGCCAAATCTATACTGCTTTTTATTTTTTTGTATAACAATATCAACAAACATTATAAATTTATCTTTTAGCTATCAACATTCCTCTATATTATTGTGTATATTAGGTAAAACACATCAGGCCTGGTTACTGACTTTAAAAGATTATGTTAAAATTAAAGTGGGTTACTATAGTCATTAGAAGTAATGGAGATTACCATATGTCTAACTGAATCATATTTTATGTGTTATAATTTCTAAAAGATCAACTGCTATTTATACAAACTCATTTTAGACAGCATGCCTCAAGACAGGGAAAAAAATCAAATCCACCCAGTATAACTCACTGTTTTCTTTCCAGCACAGTGACAATATTTAGAAAAGCAAAACCTGAGCCTCCTGGCAGCATTCTGAAGGTTTTTCTACAGGGGACTAAATTAGATTATATACTGTGGAAGATGGATTATTCAATGAAATATATATAAGGAAAGATCACTCTGCCCTTTTACTTGTGATTCTCATAGGTAATCGCACTTCTCTAGTAAATATGTCTGTGAATTCTTGTTCCCTCCCACATTTTAAGTTTCTTTTCTTTTTTCTTTTTTTTTTTTTTTTTTTGCAGTTTTTGGCCGGGCCTGGGTTTGAACCCGCCACCTCCAGCATATGGGGCCGGCACCCTACTCCATTGAGCCACAGGCGCCATCCTGTACCCTCCCATATTTCATCCCTGAGGACAATATAATTGCCCTGCAAATATATTTATATGATCTAACATTTATTGAGTGTTTACCATAGGCCAGGCTTATCTAAGTGCTTTAAATGTATTTTCTCACTTAATCCTCTCCTCAGTCCTATAATATAAGTAAATATCTTTAATATCTTCCCAATCACTCCCCTTTGACAGCTGGGAAAAGTAAAGCCCTGAGATTAAAACATTGGCTTAGCCAATATTTCATAATTAAAAATAATAAAGTCAGGGCTTGGATTAAGTGTGAGCCAATGTCTTAACCTTTGAATCATTCCTTTGAAAGAGCCTATATATCTTATTGCATTATCTTTTGCTTAAAAAATATAACTGCTTTGTAATTCAATAGGTGTTATGAAGTAATGAACAGTAAAATATGCCACTTTTGCATTAAAATTGCTTTGAGGTGAAGGCAATTGAGAAGAACATACAAGAAAAAAATCTCTTCCCTTCCCTTTCACACAGCACATAGTTTTGTAAAGATTCTCCCCCTGCTCTGCCGATCAGAAAGGACAGAAGTTAGTGACCTGAGACAACTCTCTGCATAAATAGCCAGAAATGGCACCAAAGAAATCTATAGAACAAACGTTGCTAAAACTAGCTTTTACCTACTATTAGTTTCCCCACATATTCGCCTTCCCACAATTTGCTGCCTCAAGGAACTCAAGAGTCCTTTTCTTTGCCTTATCACCTCTCTAAACGTTTGTTGTTCTCTTGTCATGATGCTCTATGAGCCCCAAGTTCTAATCACCAGTTCTAAGTGTCCACTGTGCACAGAGGCATGTACAACTCACAGGTTAGTCTTGTTATTCTGCTTTTGTTTAGTCTAAATTACAGGGCCCTGGCCATGACCCTGAGATGGGTAGAGAGGAAATATATTTTTCTCTCTCCCCTATGAGAGCCATTTGCAAGCTTATCTTGCAGATGAAAAACATATGCTTAGTTCACAAAATTCTTTTGTATGTTTTTCACATGTAGACATTGGGATGGTATTTCTTTTGACTAAGAGATATATGTGTGTAATTAGGAACAGACACACACACTGGAATTGTACAATGAAGAAAACAAAAGATATAGTTAAATTATCTGGCTAGAATACACTTTATTATAAAACTCTGATCCTTGCAATATTAGAGACTAATGATAAAAACTCTAAGCTAGAGGTATTGTAACCAATTTGGTAAGTTTTTTCAAGGAGATTGGGATATTACAGACATATCAATTACATAAAAGAAAATTTCAAATTTTCAAAAGCTTTGAATTCTAACTTGTTTTTTCATGAAATTAGGTAAATTATAATATATAATGATCAAATAATTTCTTTGAGGATAATTGCCAGATTTGGTGTCTTACATTTTTTCATCAACCATATTGTTGGCACGAGTCACAGACATTAGAACACCAGAAACAAATTCTGGCAACAACATACAGTCCTTCATAAATATTATTATATATCCACATGCCAAGTTATATAAAATTGACATAAGGAATTTGCCATTTGGTAGGCTAAACAAATTGATATCCAAAGGCTATATTTTTGTAACAGGAACACTGCGTATGTTCAGCACTTGGATAACAGGCATGGCTGATGTTCTAACAAGAGAAGGAAAAGAAAACCCTACCAATAAAGCTGGCCAAGAACTGAGGAACAGATGTTAATCCATTAACATTTGAGAGAACTTACTCTCATTGTCTGATGATGGCTATCATCCAAATCTGGACTGTGGAAAGGCCAAGGAGGCTGAATAATTGTGACAAGATAACAAGAAAAGGAAATGGAGGGGGGAAATATGGATAAAATTGGAAAAATATACAATGCATTAAAAAAAGATAGCTGGTAGTCTTCTCCATTGGAGATGTGAAGAGACCAAGAAAAAGGAATTGAATAAAGTGAAAGAAATAGCTTCAAGTTAAAAAAAAAAGTTCTTAAGTGTGTTCACTTGCCAGATGTAGAACATAAATGTCTTAACACAATAATCAAGTAAATGAGGCAAAAGCTATGTTGATTAGTTTGATGTAAACATATCAGATTGTATAAAAAAATCAATACATTGTACCCCACATATGCATAAATGTATTCATGATCTATGTGTATATGACTTAATTAAAAAACAAATAAGTCTGTTCATATGATAACTGGCCCTTGAAAGTTTCCAAAACACATTGCTGGGATTTTTCTTTTAATTGCCATTGAGAAACTCATGTTTACAAAGATGACCCTGTTTCAGGGGGTCTTGTCAAATAATGCACAGTGTGGTCTATTTCTCAAAATGGAAAAGAAAAGGTTTTTTTTTTTTTTATTAAATCATAATTGTGTACATTGGTGCAATCATGGGGCACAATGTGCTGACTTCATGTACAATCTGAAATATTTTCATTGAACTATTTATCATAACTTTCATGGCCTTTTAATCACTATATGAAGACATTTATATTCTGCATTTAGTAATTTTCACTTGTACCCTTCTAAGATGCACCATAGGTATGATCCCACCAATGACCCTCCCTCCACCCATCCTCCCCCCTCCCCTCCCCTCCCTTGCCCCTTTCCCCATTTCTTGTGCTATAACTGGGTTTTACCCTTCATATGAAAGCTATAGATAGTTTCATAGCAGGGCTGAGTACATTGGATACTTTTCTTCCATTCTTGAGATACTTTGCTAAGAAGAATATATTCCAGCTCCATCCATGTAAACATGAAAGAGGTAAAGTCTCCATCTTTTTTTAAGGCTGCATAGTATTCCATGGTATACATGTACCACAATTTATTAATCCATTCTTGGGTTGATGGGCACTTGGGCTTCTTGCACGACTTAGCAATTACTTGTGGATAGGGTTTTAATTTATGCCAATTAGGAGAAAATTCTCAGCTTCATAAAGTCTCATTGGTTTCCAATTTCTGGTAAACTTCACTTGCTCACCACATAAGTAATACAGCAGAGTGGAATTCTCCTGCTGAGATACGGATCTCGTACTGTGTCACTTAGGCTTTCCATAATTTCACCATTTCCTCCACTACAAAAAAAAAATGTGACTTAAGAGAAAGTTCTTATTTTTGGAGAAATGTTACTGGCATTTTTGACCACATAGTATGTAGAAGAGTTATTTTATTACTGATATTTAATACAAACACTAAAGTGTATAGGTAATAGTCCCTTATATATATTTTAAATGACATTTTAGGATAAAAGTAGAAAAAATATTACATTTTTAAGTCAAAAATAATAATTGACTGAGAGGCCGAGGCAGGTGGTGCATGAGCTCAGGAGCACAAGAACAGCCTCAGCCAGAGCAACACTCTGTCTCTAAAAAAATAGCCAAGTGGGGTGGCGCCTGTGGCTCAAAGGAGTAGGGCACTGGCACCATATGCTGGAGGTGGTGGGTTCAAACCCGACCCTGGCCAAACACTGCAAAAAACAAAACAAAACAAAACAAAACAACTGGGTCTTGTGGCAGGCGCCTTAGTCCCAGCTACTCAGGCGGCTGAGGCAAGAGGATTGCTTAAGCCCAAGAGGTTGCTGTGAGCTGTAACACTATGGCCCTCTACCAAGGGTGACAAAGTGAGACTCTGTCTCAAATAATAATAATAATAATAATAATAATAATAATAATAATAATTGAAAGTCCAGACTTCATTTGATTTTTAAAGGATTTACCCATCATTAGCCACTTTCTTGCTCATAGAAATTGATCAAAACATTAAACAGATAGTAGCCACCAGGCATAATTTGAGGTCATTAGGAAGGATTCTTTCCCTCTTTATGGCACCAAAAATATACAGGAAATTTTTTCTTTGTTCCTTACTTTTTTGTTCTTAAGAAAATTGCTAGGCCAGTCATGATGGCTCATGCCTGTAATCCTAGCACTCTTTGGAGGCCAGGGCGAGTGGATCACCTATGCTCAGGAGTTGGAGACCAGCCTGAGCAACAGTGACAGAGACCCCATCTCCACTAAAAATAGAAAAACTAGCCAGGCATTGTGGTGGGTGCCTGTTGTCCCAACTACTCGGGAGGCTAAGGCAAGAGGATTGCTCAAGTCCAAAGAGTTTGAGGTTTCTATGAGCTGTAATGCCACGGCACTCTACCCACTGTGACAGTGAGACTCTGTCTCAAAAAGAAAATTGCTGAGATTTCACATGCCATGTGTGTGGTTTGGCATGGGAGAGGAATCAGACGGAGTGATAAAGACCAGCAACCAGAAGGTGGAAGGGAAACTGGAATTGTAGTAGGCACCCAAAGGAACCAAGGCAGGTGTTCCTTTTTTACTATCCTGCTGTGTCTCTCCAATCACACTGTTAGGCAATCAATTGTACTTTAATTGTTATAATTACAGTGGTTGGAAAGCCTACGTGCCAGGGACGCACAACACGGCAACAGCAAGGCAAACAGAATTGAATTAACAGAGAAAACGACATCATTGTTGTAAACCAACTTCAATAAGCTTTCAGCGTAGTGGAGCTGAAAATCAAAATCCTAAGTCATGCTAGAAGGCATTACAAAATAGATACGCCAGCTTTCAAGAACTTGACTTAAGTTATCTGAAATGCCAAAATGAGCTATTGCATTGACTTTTGATTTTCCTGCTGATATCTTACAGGTATTATGTAGTAATTAGAATAAAACCTTCCTTTTTTAATTGCAGCAGATGGTCCAGCTTTTTTTTTTTTTTAACTGCTGATCAGTAAAGGTTCGTGTGTAAAAATCCAAAGGTGTGATATTTTCAGTATAGCGGTTTTCAAACATAAGAAAAATTTTGCCCCTGTTGGAAAATAATTACTTCTGTGAATAAAAATGAAAAGCAAGTGCTTGTAAAATTATTGCATTTCACTAAACCTATGTTACCCATAATTAATGATTATAAAACAAACCAATAATTTATGCTTTACTGAAAATGAGAAAAAGTTTCTAATTTGACGGATGGTAACTTTTTTACTTCTGTGCCTAGAATTTTTATTTTAAAGTACTGCAGAGTTCTTTTAAAATGTAGCTGACATGTTTAACATGTCACTGTGGTGTACACATAAAAAGGGAAATATAAGGCAAATAAATTGGGTAGAGTATTCTTAAAGCGTCTTCACACTCAGGGTATGAGTCCCCTGAATGTCTTTTCTACTCCGAATTGTCTGTGTCTGTGTTTTTTCCCCCACACAATATCGTTGCTAACTCTCATTGTACCTGCTGCCCTGTAGGAAATTGTTGTATCCTATAAATTCATAAAACAGACTGTCTTCAGGGCTACCAAATGTGGGAAAACATGTATTTCTTTTTTTTTTAATTTTTTATTTTTTGAAGGAATTTATTACACACGACAAGGTAAAACTTCCATATGTATTCAGCCCTACTATGAAGCTAATTTATAGCTTTCATATGAAGGCTATAACCCAATTATAGCATAAGAACATGGGGAAAGGGGCAAGGGAGGGGAGGGGAGGGACGAAGATGGGTGGAGAGAGGGTAATTGGTGGGATCACACTTGCAGTGATTCTTAGAAGGGTACAGGAGAAACTTACTAAATGCAAAACACAAATGCTCTCATATAATAACTAAGAAAATGCCATGAAGGCTATGTTAAACAGTTTGATGAAAATATTTCAGATTGTATATGAAGCCAACACATTGTACCCCATGATTGCACTAATGTACACAGCTATGATTTAATAAAAAATAAATAAATAAGTAAAATATACATATTTTCCACATTTCCTATGCTTTATTTTTACCGATGGTAGTTTTGTTTTTATGTGATTTGTTTTTAGCAGAAAATTGAGAAGATTGAACATGAGGAACAGCAACAAATACAGGTAATTTTTCATTATGAGTATATTTCTAAGATTGTGAAAGTATAATACATTTGTAATACACAGTTGTAATGTGCACGTTTAGTCTACAGAATGGTAATGAAATTGACGTCACGGACCTGCCATCCAGTGTGAGAAAGTAAACACTAACAAAGTCAATATATTTTCTAGGAGATAAATGAATCTTAAACACATTAACAGCAGAATTTCTGGAATATAGAGAAAATGCCTAATGATATTCTTTTTTTTTAGAGACAGAGTCTCACTTTGTTGCCTTTAGTAGAGTGTCGTGGTGTCACAACTCACAGCAACCTCCAGCTCTTGGGCTTAGGCGATTCTCTTGCCTCAGCCTCTCAAGTGGCTGGGACTACAGATGCCCACTACAATGCCCGGCTATCTTTTTTTTTTTTTTTTTTTAATTGCAATTTGGCAGGGGCTGGGCTTGAACTCACCACTGTCGGTGTATGGGGCCTGAGAAGGTGTCGCTCCCTAATGATATCCTTAATGGCGCATGTTTTCCTTTTCTTTTCTTTGTCTTTCTTTTCTTTTTTTTTTTTTTTTTTAAGAGACAGAGTCTCACTTTATTGCCCTGGGTAGAGTGCTATGGTGTTACAGCTCACAGTAACCTCCAGTCTTGGGCTTAGGCATTCTCTTGCCTCAGCCTCCTGAGTAGCTGGGACCACAGGTACCCACCACAACGCCCGGCTTTTGTCGCAGTTTGGCCGGGGTCAGGTTTGAACCCACCACCCTTGGTATACCGGGCCGACACCCTACTCACTGAGCCACAGGCGCCGCCCAATGGTGCCTGTTTTCAATAGTGCACTTTGGCAGAACATTTCCAGGTTGAGACCTGCGTTTCTCCTATTCTCAGGGCGTAGACAGTACTGAAAAGGAAGCCGAGCTGGGAAAAGATGAGCTCAGCGTCTGTACCATGTTGCCTTTATTCCCTTAGGAACATCAGAAAAATTTATATTTAATTAAATTACATTTATCATTAACACATTTACGTAAGTATAGTATTTCAGCTTCCTTGTTTAGCAACAGATTACTTGGTGCTCACACAAAATATTTTTTGAATCAAACTGAAATTTAACAATTGATGTCCCTTCAAAGACTTAAAAAACTACCTCTGCCAAAGGAGAGAAATACTGGAAGCTGGACAGGATTAAGTGACTCACCGAATTTAGGCACGAGTTAAAACTAATTTATTTTATTAAAACAAAGTAAAAACCTTGGAGTTTATTTTATCAAAACAAAAATAAACCTTGGAGTTACCCCCCTAAAGCTTTCAAACGCAATATCCCTCCATCACGTGCAAACAATGTGGTGTGTATTATAAACACACTTAGGTGGAAAAATCAGTGCTCTCTGAAGGCCAAGGTGCAGCGCTACAGCTATCCAGGCAACTTGGGAAAAAAGGTAAAAAAAAAAAAAAAATCATTGAATTCCCCCAATATGGATTTCACTTTGTCCTGTGTATTCACCCACGAAGTGAGCCGGCAGGTTAAATACCTCTAAGAGCGTGTCACTCATTTCAGACGACTTAAGATAATTTCTTAACCACAGTAAGTGGAAGACTTCGTACTCAGTATGGTTGTCCAAAAGAGAGAAGATCAATTCATCGTGAACGTTCATGATAGCTGAATCATGGACTCAAAGGTTCTTCTTCCTTTTTCCCAGGATGAACTCCAGGATAAAATCAACCGCTTCTTCCAGCCGCAGCCGGTGGTTGTCCCCTTCGCTCAGCAGGTGCCTTAGGCGGCCCTGGCACAGAACGCCCTGCCCCTTGGTCAGGCCGCTGGGGCGCTGCCTGCCCTTCAGCCCGAAATAGTGGAGCTCCCCAATGCGAAGGAGACCAGCTCTCCTTGCTGCTTGGCCTTTGATGCCTGTGCGCTGGTGGAATAGTGGAGATCTTTCACGTGAAATTGTTTGTTAATTCATGACTCAAAATGAAATTATCCCGTCCAGGTGCAAGGACACTTTGGGACTCTGAGATGCAAAGCTTCTTGGTACCGTGGTAGCCACAGGCTTCTGGTCTGATGCTCAGCGCACTGACTTGGCTCAGTAGTGAGGAGCCTCCCCGGGACCCTGGTGGCACCGACTTCACCCTTCAGAGGATGAGGCCGGTAGCTGCAGTGATAAAGACAGTGGGTGCTGGTAGGTTAAACCAACCACCATCGGGGGAACCTTGCAGAAAATGCAGAAATAAACCTGTGCAAACACAGCTGTCGCCGCAGGAACGCTACACCTCCTGGCGCCACCCGAAAAACCAGGCTGGACACAGACTGAACTGCTAGCTTGCAAGAGGTGGGCTAACCAGAGGTGCAGAAGAGCCAAACATGTATTTCTTAACATCAAAAATAAAGGAATTTGGGGATGCCAACCTCAAATGTATTGCATATTTTTTTAATGTACTTGAACATGTAACACGAATAATTTGCGTTAAATCATTAGAAACAATTACCCAATATTTTTCTTTACTGGAACTTTAGTTTATTGGCTTCTAAGGAAGAAAAATGATTAACGGAGGATTGCATACTACATAATTAACTTTTTTATGATAGTTATGATTTATTTTGTCTTCCCTCCAAAGTGTCAGCCTCACCAGGACAGAACAGGGATTTTGCTTCTGTGTTCACTGATGGGTCCTCTGTATTTAGAATAGAGCATGGAGCGTATTAAGTATTTGAGAACTATTTGTTGGCAAAAAAATGGATCACAAAGGATTTTGATCATTAATCCTTCCCCTGGGATCCATGATTGTGACATTAGTACATATGTTTATTATTCTCTATTTCATTTACTTTTTATCTTTATTATGACTCTCCTCATATCATAGATTGTGAGTGCTGGAATAAATCATGAAGTTTTGAGGTAAGGAATGATGTTTTACCACTGCTCTCATGAGTAAGGCATTTAGTACTTGCCGGGGTATTAGGCATACCGCAGGGACTCACAAGTGTTTGTAAAATTCTAAGCATTTAGTGGATTGTCATAGTTTAGTGAAATGCTGTGCTAAATAAAAATTAAAAGAATACTGGCAAAATTCAGTGTTAGATTAGAGAAACTAGGATTCTTCCATGAGAACAAGATACTAAATATGTAATTCATCAGAAAATCAATATTTAGATGAATTTTTTTTTTTTTGAGACAGAGTCTCACTGTGTCACCCTCTGCGGAGTGCTGTGTTGTCACAGCTCACAGCAACCTCAAACTCTTGGCTCAAGTGATTCTCTTGCCTCTTCCCAAGTAGCTAGGACTACACGTACCCACCACAATGCCTGGCTATTTTTCTTGGTTGCAGTTGTCATTGTTGTTTATCAGGCCTGGGCTGGATTTGAACCCACCAGCCCTGGTGTATGTGGCCGGTGCTCTAACCACTGAGCTATGGGTGCCAAGCCAAAACAAAATTTTTATATATTCTGTTGCGTCTTTATCTCAGTCACTAAATCATCCAACAGATATTGATGATGTTTAACTTTGCCCATATTGGATTTGTACAATATAAACTCTTAGGTAACTGTGTTACTTATTCAGAGATGTGTTTCAAAGGTGTCAAAAGACAGGGATGTAAATAGTTGAAAAGGTCTGCTGTAGCTGTGTAGCTGTGTTATCAAACCTTCTAAAACACTAACAATAAAAACAATAACAATAACCACAGCTCCCTGAATGTGTTCAGTCTGACCAGCACAAAAGCACACAGCCTTGGCTGCCTATTCTTGTCAATTAACATAGGTGCCTCTCCCATGCAGAACTTCATGAATAGGAAATAGCATATTGGGATCTTGCCAAAGCTTCATGTTTATAGGCAACTTTATGCATGGGAATGTAGAAATTATTATAACTCTAAATATTCCTAAAATATGTAAGGCCCTTTTCTAACATGATGGAGTAAGTAGACAACTTCCCCCCCATCATATACAAAGGCAATGGGAAAGTCAGAACACAAATCAAAGGGTCCCAACCCTCTTTATAATCACCCCAAAAGTAATTCTGATCCCTGCCATCATATCATCTACCGTGATTTGCAAAAGGAGTCTTTACTACATCATCCAAACAGTACCTTATTGAAAAATGAAAAGGGACTGGTTATGGTAAAACACACCAAATATTTATGGTCAAGACTCTCCTGCAGATAAGGCATTGAAATGGTAACTTGCAGATAAGGCATTCAAATGGTAACTAAGAGTGAAGAAAGAAAATATATTAGAGTAAGTATGCTTCAAATTATTCACTTTAAATAGGCAGATAATTTAACTGTGGTGAGAATTGGCTTATGGTTTGCCTATAGAACTTAATCTTTAGAGATAGTTATTATCAATAATGGGAATAAATGCATTCCAGGATTGCAATTCTTCCAAGTTCAAAAAGAGTAAATATATATATTTTGAAATGTGGAATGTTTATTTCATTGAATTGTATGTTTAAAAATAAAGCTACCTTCTTTAGAATAGGTAAGTATCTCTCAGAGCGTAGCCTACATCCAAAAAAAGTGTTATTAGCCATATTAAATAATAATGTTTAAGAGCCAGAACTCCAGTAAGGAAAACTAAAAAATGGACAAGTGGATATTTCATGAGAACATGTCAAAAATGCACTCAACTAAATATTATAATATATACTACAATGGCAATATAATGTATAGAATAAATGATCAGAGTACAAAATGTGAAACTAAAGCATTCAAAATATGAATTCCTGCAGTAAATATTTTCCTTAATAGTACATTTAAGTTGTACTCTGAGATTCAATGGAGAAGTCTCAAGGATGCCAATATTTTGGATTGCCTTGCACAGATAGTGAGAAATTTAGAAGTTTGGTTTAGCTACAGAAATAATGAAAGTTCTTTGCTCAGGCCTGGTGACTCATGCTTGTAATCAATCCTAGCGCTTTGGGAGGCTGAAATGGGAGGATCATTTGAGCTCAGGAATTCAAAACCAGCTTGAGCAAAAGCAAAACCTCATCTCTACTAAAAATAGAAAAAGTTATTCAGGGGTGGTGGCACACACTTGTAGTGCCAGATGCTCAGATACTTGGAAGGTTGAGGCAAGAGGATCACCTGAGCCCAAGAGTTTGAGGTTCAGCGAGCTATGATGACATCACTGCACTTTAGCAGGGTAACAAAGCAAGACCTTGTCTTAAAAAAAAAAAAAAAAAGAAACGAAAAGAAAAGAAAAAGAGATTTTTTGCCTTTTTGCAATCTTGTTATAGCTATCTGTCCTTTCCCATTTTCTAAAGAAGTGATTAAAGTAGAATAAAGTATCCTAAAAGAGGCTGCTAGAACTTCTAACCTAATACATGCAGGCTTTTGAGGTTCTTTGGGTGAAGAAGAGGGGAAATACATTTTTAAAAGCAATTAAGTAATTCTATACACCCCCCAAGAGTGTTATCTCAGCACAATATGGAAAACACAAAGATTGATCAAAACCAATCATAAGTAAAGGCATTTTTGAGATGAAGACATTTGCCACAACCCATCCGGACTATGTGAGTGTGGAAGGTGAGAAGAACGAATTAAATCAAGCAAGGCTGTATTAAAAACTAGAGACCATATTTAACAGTGTATGACCCATTGTACAAGGAAGTGTGACTGCAGATTATAAAAATGCAGATGACCGCTGACTAGTAGAAATCGGGAATCACCAAAGGAAAACAAAATTGTTTTGCGCACTGAGAAGCTCACGTGCCATATGACTTCCAAGGTTGCAACTCGGCTTTCTTCCCACACAACACGCTTAGCCTTTCTATGCTGCCCACGGGCAAGTTACAAGTCTCCTGAATGAACTGGAACCAGAAGAGAAATCAAAGTTATGCATTCTTTTGCTTAAGTAAACTTAAGCAAAGCCCTAAATTTACTCCTTGAATATGAATTCATCCACCCCCATGTGGCTCTCAAGTACTGTGCTTTACCATAAATGTCTCAGATCCATTTTTACTACTGCAAAGCTGCATATTTTCTGAAATATGTGATAACTTCACACATCTGAGATTAGAATTTGGCTGATTGTCCTTTCAAAAGCTAAATAAAAACCAGGTTGATTGCTATAGCACTTTGTCAAAGATACCAATTGGAATCCAAACATCACAATTGGAACTGGGGCAAACTCTAACCGGATTCAACAGTTAAATATATAAATTAGTTCATCAGAAATATCTGTTGGTAAATCACCATTAAAACTGGCATCTTTCCTAGAGTTAGAATCTCTTCCTTCTGGCATAAACTATTTTAGAAATTGTCCAATTGGCATGATCTAAATGTTTTAAATAACATTTCTGTGTTTTGAATAGTCCCCAACTTTTCATTTTAGATCAACCTTCCATAAAATATTTATAAAATGACATTTATGTGTGTACAAAGTCTTTATCTCATGTTCTTGCCATTTATTAAGTCTCTGTAAAGAGTGCTATAAGTAATCGCATGAAATTAAACGTGCAATAAATGTAACTGTGCCCAAAAGTTATAATGCATTTAATCAGACTTGAAAGAATAAAATAAACTTAAGAGCAACAGTGTTAATGGGATGGCTATAAATTGCTGTATCTATCATAAAATCCCCTGTTCTGGTACTCTTTCCTGAGATTATGTTGAAAATAAATACAATGTTTTGGTGACAGTTTTTGAGAAAGTTGATGGAAACAGTTGATTTTTATGTTTATGGACTGAAAACAGACCTGAAAGAATAAGAAGGGTGGACTGATGTTGAAAAGCTCAGCAAACTTTCTCTGTTCAAGATTTGTCACATCTAAGACTATCACTAGAGTTATCTGCTATTCCTTTCTAGAAAAGTTATGATCTATCAGCAGTTATTTAAATAGGGCTGAAAGTGGTCTTTACCTGATTGGATAACATAAATCTCGAAACGATAGTAAGAAAATGACTGGGGAGGAGAGATAAATCCCTCAGTGTTCCCATAAATCATGTAAAAAAGCTTTCAACCCCTATGTATCGAGGTTAAATTTACACATTTTAGCACACTTTAATATAATGGGTAGACAGAGATGAATATTGCATTGAGGGTTGATTTATAATAGTTTTAGAAGTTTCTATAAAACTAATTTTGTGTTTCCTTATAAATTAGTATCACTCACCTATCTGGAATGAGTATTTAATGGAAAGCTTTCATTAAATATTTAAACTATAAATGTACACAAAATATGGAGACCTTCCAACACTCACCATTTTCTGATTAGAATTTTGCCAATTCCTTCGAGTTTAATATCTTTCTCCAAGAATAAATCAAGTAATAATGCCAAGGTATTTCTAACAGTAATGGATCTAGATGTCAAGGACAGTCTGACATTCATTAATCCACAATAAAAAGTGAGTGCACAAAGGAAACCAGACTATTTCTTATTTGGCATCAATTTAATTAATCACATAGTTAGACAGCAGTAGGACAAACTTGTTGAAACAGAAGCGAAATATCTGTCTTCCCAAGTTGTAGAGGAAGTCGGATTAGACACACTGAAAGGTATTATGGTTCTATGATTCTAAAGTATCACAGAGTTAATAATAAAAATACTGATCTGGCTCGGCACCTGTAGCTCAGCTGCTAGGGGTGCCAGCCATATACACTGGAGCTGGCGGGTTCGAATCCAGCCTGGGCCTGCCAAGCAGCAGTGACAACTACCAAAAAAAAATACTGATCAAAGAGTCCTGAGTCACACAAAAAGAATAGTTTTAGTAAAAACACTGTATGTAAATAATTTATGTTATATAAGCCCCATGTGAACTCCTAGTGTACGGGCATACCTGCTGGTGGTGCCTGCCATGTCTGCTTGGCACTATTCCTTGCCACATCAGAGGCTGCTTAACACCAATCACCCATGCCTCCGCCTTTCGTCTTTGTCTGCCTGTAGGCTGTACCTTACCTGTATGGAGGGCAAGCTATGAGTATGTGAGGGTTAAGGCTGCTGGGAACAGCCTTCCACCAACTGTGCAAGTGTAGGTGGTGGACACCTACCCAGCCTCCTCATGCCTCTGGCTTTGAGCAGTACTGTCCCCAACCTCCCAGGGCTCTCCAGGGGAATCTACTGCCAGTTGCTCACAGTAGTCATCCTTGATAATGCCATTGACTGGCTCCCTGTTTTGCCCTACTTTGCTTCTGTACTTCCCACTGGTATCTCTAGAAATCACTTCTCATATACACTACTTGGGCCCATCTTTCATCTCTCGGTTGGCTTCTGAGGGAACCCAAGCTCTAGGCAGATATATTCCCCCCAGAAAGAATCGAGCAAGTTTGTATATGACTACTCGATGAGATTGGCTAACTTTGGACCAAAAAAAGCAACTTGTTGATTGTTGACTAAGAGGCCATTTTATAAACTATAAATAGAGTGCCAGGCCCAGTGGCTCATGCCTGTAATCCTAGCACTCTGGGAGGTCAAGGCGGGTGGATTGCTTGAGCTCATGAGTTTGAGATCAGCCTGAGCAAGAGCAAGTCCCCATCTCCACTAAAAAAAAAAAAAAAAAAAAAAAAAAAATAGAAAAACTTAGGCAATAG
>CAUYRH010164902.1:0-79140 GCA_963574655.1 Perodicticus potto | reverse complement strand
AATATGTTGTTTAGGATATTGCATTCTCATTTATAAGTGAAATATGTTTGTAATTTCCCTTTATAACAATATATTTTCTCCAATTTCAATATCAGGTGTATCCAGATCAAGTAGAATGATTTTCAAATATTTCTTCTTTTTTTATTGTCTATAAGATTTGGCATGATCTGTTTTTTGAAACTGTCTTTTATTTATATAATATTGTCTATTTTTTGAGACTTTGAAAAAAAAATAAGAAGTTAACTGATGACTTCATACTAAGCCTCAGAGTCAAAGCATTCTTTAATAGACATACTCTTATTTGACAATGTGAACATTATTTTCTTGGCATTATTATTAATATTGCTTAATATTTCTATGCAGTAATCGTCTGTTTTCTTTTCTGAATGTATTTATCTTCATTCATTCTTTACGTGGTTTTTGTTTCTAGTCCTTATCTTAAACGTTGTTATCGTTATTAAATTTTAAGCCTTTTAAATTCTGTGAAGGCAAAAAGTGGAAACCTAATAAACACACGTATATGTAAAAAAAAATAAAAATAAAATTAAAAAAAAAAAAAGGGAATTACTGAATGAAGTCATAGTGTGCCAGGGGAGGGGGGATGTACTGTGGGACAGAGGTGAGTCACAGCACATAAGTGTTGGGGAGTCACCTTGAACTTGGGCCAAAAAAGTAGAAATGTTGGGACTTGGGTTTATCTGCCTTACATCAGGTACATCAAGTTCTGGATAGCTGCCCACTGTCCAGAAACAGGAGGTGAACAGCTCTCCTTTGCCGCCCTGGGAAGGCTTTCTGCTGGCCTCGGCCCCGCTGAGCAAAGTCTGCTTGTTCACTGGAGTTCACACAGACTCCTTGCCAGGCCTGCCCAGAATCCTGTCTCCTCTGACTTCCTGTGCTCTTGCATAATATTTCCTTGCTTCTTGAATGGCTGGCCCTAGTGCAGGAGCAGCTCCCTGACGTTGCTGGATGGGGAGGGCAGGATGTGGAGGGAGGACGGGGTGTGTGAACATCCCCCAGAGAGGTGTTCTGGGCCCAGAGGGAACACAGGAGGGGCAGGGCTTCCCAAATTGGTGCAAGATTTTAACATAGAGGGAGTTAGTGAGACCCTGTGAGCATACACACACACACCCCTACCATCTCTGTGAGTTGTCTTTTGTAAAATTATTCTTGAAGTAGCTAAGTTGTTTTCTTCTGATTATAAAAAATATACATGAAGGGCGGCGCCCATGGCTCAGCGAGTAGGGCGCCGGCCCCATATACCGAGGGTGGTGGGTTCAAACCCGGCCCCGGCCGAACTGCATCAAAAATTAGCCAGGTGCTGTGGTGGGCACCTGTTGTCCCAGCTACTTGGGAGGCTGAGGCAAGAGAATCGCCTAAGCCCAAGAGCTGGAGGTTGCTGTGAGCTGTGACTTCACAGCACTCTACCGAGGGCGATAGAGTGAGACTCTGTCTCTACAAAAAATAAAAATATATATATATACATGATGTTCCTGGTACACAGTCATAGTAAAAAAAGGCATATAAATAAAAATAAAAATCACCAAAATTCTATCACACAGAGATAATAACCACTGCTAACATTTTGATGAACATAGTTTCCTCTATCTGATAAACACTGATATACAATTACGGACAACAGGTATACCTCAGAGACTTATGGGTTTGATTCCAGACTACTGCAATAAAGCAAGTCACATGAGTTTTTTGGTTTCTCAGTGCATATGAAAGTTATATTCACACTATACTGCAGTCTGTTAAGTATGCAGTAGCATTACATCTTAGAAAACAATATACATATGGTAATTAAAAATACTTTATTGCTAAAAAAAGGCTGATGTTCATCTGAGCCTTCAGTGAATTGTACTCTTTTTGCTGGTAAGGAGTCTTGCCCTGTGGTTGATGATGGCTGCTGACTAGTCATTGTGGTGGTTGCTGAAGGCTGGTGTGGCTGCAGGAATTTATTAAAATAGGATGATAATGAAATTTGCCACATCAGTTGACTCTTTTCTTTTTTTCATGAAAGATTTCTGTGTGATGCTGTTTGATAGCATTTTATCTGTAGTTGAACTTCTTTCAAAATTGAATCAACCTTCTTAAGCCCTGTCATTGCTTTACCAACTAAGTTTATGTCATATTCTAAATCCTTTGCTGTCATTTCCACAGGCAGATTCCATCTCAAGAAACACTTTCTTTGCTCCTCTCTGAGAAGCAGCTCCTTATCATTCAAGTTTCATCATGAGATTACAGCAGTTCAGTCCCATCTTCAGGCTCCACCTCGAATTCTAGTTCTCTTGCTATTTCTACCATGTCTGCAATTACTTCCTCCACTGAAGTCTTGAATCTCTCAAAAGTTATTCATGAGGTTTGAAGTTCCAAACTCCAGTTAATGTTGATATTTTGACCTCGTCCCATGAATCACAAATGTTCTTAATGGCATTTAGAATGGGGGATCCTTTCCAGAAGGTTTTCAATTGACTTTGACCAGATCAAGAGGAATCATTATTTATGAGAGCTATAGCCTTACAAAATATTATTTCTTAAATAAGACTTGAAAGTCAAAATGACTCCTTGATCCATGGGCTGCAGGATGGATGTTGTGTTAGCATGCATGAAAACAACATCAGTCTGCTTGTACATCTCTATCAACGCTTTTGAGTGATTAGTTGCATTGCCAATAAGCAGTGATATTTTGAAAGGAATCTTTTTTTCTGAGCAGTAGGTCTCAGCGATGAGCTTAAAATAGTAAACCATGTTGTAAACAGATGTGCTGTCATCCAGCCTTTGTTGTTCCATTGATAGAGCACAGACAGCGTAGATAATTCTAAGGGGCCCTAGGATTTGGGGAATGGCAAACAAGCCTTGGCTTTAACTTAAAATCACAAGCTACATTAGCCTCTAACAACAGGGAATCCTTTGAAGCTTCAAAGCCAGGCATTGACTTCTCTCTAGCTATGAAAATCCTAGATGGCATCTTCTTCCAGTGGAAGGCTATTTCTTCTACACTGGAAGTCTGTTTAGTGTAGCCACCTTCATCATTGATCTTAGCTAGATCTGGACAACTTGCTGTAGCTTCTACATCATCACTTGCTGCTTTATCTTGCACTTTTATCTTATGGAGATGGCATTTTCTTAAACCTCATGGCCAGCCTCTACTAGCTTCAAACTTCTTCTGCAATTTCCTCATCTCTCTCAGCTTTTTTGGAATTGAAGAGAGTTAGTGCCTTGCTCTGGATTGGATTTTGACTTAAAGACATATGGTAGCTGGTTTGATCTTCTACCTAGACCACTAAGACTTTCTCCTCGTCAACAATAAGACTGGTTTGCTTTCTTATCGTTTATGTGCTCACTGGAGTAGCACTTTTAATTTCCTCCAAGATCTTCTCCTTTGATTCTCAACTTGACTGGCGTAAGAGGCCTTGCTTTCGGCCTGTCTTGGGTTTGGACAGGCTTTTCTCACTGAGCATCACTGTTTCTAGCTTTTGACTTAAAGTGCAAGATATTGAGACTCTTTCTTTTGCTTGAACACTTAGAGGCCAATGTACGGTTATTAATTGTTCTAATTTCAATATTGTTGTTTCTCAAGAAATAGGGAGCCTCAAGGAAAGGGAAAAATATGGTAAAATGGGCAATCAGTGATGCAGTCAGAACACACTTATGTTTGCTGTCTTACATGGGTGTGGTTTGTGGTGCCTCAAATAGAATTACAATACTAACAAGTAGATCATTATATCTACTGATTACAGATATAATAATAATGAGAAAGTTTGAAATATTACAATAATTACTAATAATTGGCACAGTGTCGTGAAGTAAGCACATGATGTTGGGAAAAATACTGTCAATAGATTTGCTTGATACAGGGTTGCCGCAAACCTTCAATATCTTCAAAGTACAATAAAGCAAAGTGCATGTCCATATTATGTACTGCTGTAAAAATGTATTTTCTATGTAGCAGTATATCAGGACTATATCTTGTTATCAAGATACAAAGATTTAATAAATAGCTATATTAAGTTCCTTTCACAGAAGTATCATAATGAAACTCCTACTCATTGGCATATTCAGGCTCAGAAAACAAGCTATAACCAGCCCAAAGATTATTTTCCAACCTGAAAAGCAGCATCTCTTTTATATTTATGACCAATGTGTTAGCTCTGGTGCCCCAGAAATAACTACAAAATAAAATGTTATGTGCCACGTAGGCCTTTCTGTAGGCTTAGAACAATTCACTTGATTATATAGAGAGAAGATGCACTAATGACGGCTTCCAGGGCTGCACCAGGTCTCACTCTGGATGAGATGATTGCCCAGTGTGGCCCATGTGTGTGTTTTGAGCAGGGAGCTATACCTGGTAGAACAAGTTTTTCATAAGTGATGTTCTTATGACCAAGATTTCACATACACTCCATTTTATTTTTATTATTATTATTTTTTGCAGTTTTTGGCCGGGGCCAGGTTTGAACCCACCACCTCCAGTATATGGAGCCAGCACCCTAATCCTTGAGCCACAGCACTGCCCCACATATGCTCCATTTTAAATTCTAATTGGTCCTTGCCCTCCTGAAATTTTGCAGCACATCCCTGTTTCTAAAAAGGCACCTTTCTTCTTTAAGTAGCAGTGTTTTCATGATTTTGAAAACCTTAAAGAATTTATAATATCATTCCAATTTGCTTACAGTTAGGAGATGATTTAAAAAAACCAACAGTTCAACTGAAAAAGATGCCGTCAACACAAAGTTTCTATCTCATCCCTGAAAGCTGTGATTAGCTTTTTCTCTTCTATTGCTGGTTGTGTTTAAAAGTGTGGCAGAGATTTACAGTAAATGTGAACATAATGATTCCTGTTCGTTTTGGAGCCAGGTATTGATAGCATTCACTTGCTTTCTTTACTTCACATTTTTAGCTAGATTGAATATTTCCTTGATTCAACCAGAAATTTTAGCATGGGGCTGGGGATAGTTGCTTATGATTCAGAATTGCTTGCTAGGTTTACTTTTTAGACATGACAAATTATTTCCTAAAGCACTCTGTTTCTGATTTTTTTTGTCTAAATCAAAAAACACGATAATGCCAGTCAATTTAAACACATTTATTTAAAAGCTGTCAGGCATCTTTTAAAAAAAAATTTGCAACACAACTTGACACCGGTAGTTTGTAGTTGTCCGTTCTCCAGACAAATGATCTATTTCAACAATTTGCATAATTATAGTCTCTCCTTCAGTTTATTTACCCCAGACTCCTTTTTCTAGAATTACTGACTGTTATTACATCCAATTCCTTTACTCTGTACTGCTAATGAATGAGGATGGAAATATGAGTTAAAAGAGAGGAAATAATAGTCTTTGCCTGCTTTTCATAGTTTTCAGCATATAGAAATTTAGCGAGTTGTTTGTGTCATTACTCCCTTACTTAGTTATTACCTAATTTTGTTGGGGTCCTTGCTGTGTGTGCACATTTGGGGAGTGGAGAGGCGGATGACAAGACTGAATTGGTCCTGGGAATTATGAAACAAGACTTTGTTGAAATTGATACTTCTGTACAATAAACATGGAGCAGCTGTTGGCATGGCAACTCCTACGTGGAAAAGTGCACGCCGCTTGCAGATGACTTTTGCAGTACCCAGTGTTAATGTGATAAATGGCTTTTTTAATAGTAGTTTGTGGGCTAATGGAAAGGTCGAAGCAAACCTTCATTAATGGAAAGGAGGATGGGATTTTGAAACCACAGGGTGAACACACTGGAGAGCCACAGCCACAGTTCCATTTTCAGCTTTTTTTTTCATAGCAGATATACTTGAGGTGTGGCAAGCCAAAGTAAATTAGGAAAACTGTTTGCCTTGAAAAGGTGTACCTACCATTATCATTTTGGATTTCAAGCATGGAGAGGTTTCAGAACCCTTTCTAGTGAAGACATTGACTTTGTGTGAGAGTTTAAGAGTACCATACGTTTCATTGTGTGGTCTTTTTCCTTCGATGGTGGTGGTGGGGTTAAGGTGGTCAACTCCCCTTTTTTTATTGTGGTAAGATATAGATTTAAAACTTATGATTTAAACTATTTTTAAGTATATAATTCTGTGGCTTCAAGTGCACTAACATTGGTGCACTTCCGTCACCACCATCCATCTCAAGAACCTTTTTGTCATGCAACATCAAAACTATACTCATTAAACAATAAGTCCTCATTTTCCTTCCCAGCCCCTGGTAGGCACTGTTCTACTTTCTCCTTGAAATGATTATTCTAAGTAGGTCATATATGTGAAAATATAAAATATATATCCTTTTGTACCTGGCTTGCCATATTTCACTTAGCGTCATCTTTTCAAGGTTTATCAAAGTTGTGATGTGTATCAAACTTTTGTTCTTCTTTAAGGCTGAGTAATATACCCTGTTTTGTTTAACCATTCTTCTATCAAGGGACATTTGGGTTGTTTCTACCTTTGCCTATCGTGAATAGTAGTGAATGTGGGTGTACAGGTATTTGTTTTACTCCATGCTTCCAGTTCTTTTGTATGTGCAACTAAAGGGGGAACTGCTGGGTTGTATGTTAATTCTGTGTTTAATTCTTTGAGAAACTGCGGCACGGTGCTCCGCCCATGCCAGTTTACATCCCACCAGCAATGCACAAAGGTTCTAGTTTCTTCACTTCCTTGCCAACACTTATTATTTTGTTTTTCACATGATAGCCATCCTAGTGGGTGTGAAGTTGTATCTCATTGTGGTTCCAATTTGCATCTCGTAATGATTAGTAATTTGTCTTTATAAACATACTGTACACACATACACATTCGCACACATGCGATGGCCTGTGGGACTGGGAATTTCTGCCCCATTGTTTATACCTGAGAGGCAAATGAGACTATCAAACTAATGAAATTTGTTGTGAATGAAAGGCATCAGGAGCCAGGAAGGTGCCTTATTATTACTGTGTATAGTCTAGGTGCCTGCAATAGACTGTTTTCAAAGTTTGTACTGTGGAAAAGGTGAAACTTTTAAATAGAGGCCTTTGGGACTTAAATAAGTAAAACTCTCTGAATGAGATCTAAGGCAAGCCTGGTGTGGGCTGGCAGTACCCTGTGTAATCCTTCCTGATTTAGGATCATGTTTAGGTACCTTTCCCTGCTATTCTTTCTTGAGAATGATCATTGTTGTCATCTGCTTCAGAAGCCTGAGCCCATTTTCTTCCCTCTTGGAGAGAAAATGACCCAGAGATCTTGTCAAGTGTTTGCTTAAGTCTTGGAACTGACCCACCAACTAATTTCTCCACCACTGCCCTAGGTTCTTATGTTGGCAGTTTGTATTTTGACAAAAAAGGTAAAGAAGTTAGAGTTTGTTGACCACCCGTTGTAAGTCTGGCACTTTGCTAGTCACTGTAACTGATGAAAAGCATGACTTCTATCCTCATAAGCTCTGCAGAACTTACAGTTTGACAACTGATTCTCTACAGGAGAGGTTCCAAACTTTAGCATATATCAGGACCTCTAAGGGGCTTATTAGAATGCAGATTACTGGACATCACCTACAGACTCTCATACACTAGTTCTGGTATGGGGCCTGAGAATTTGTGTTTCTAACAAGCTCCCAGGTGATGCTGCTGTTCTTGGTCCCTGGACCATACTTTGAGACACGCTGCTTTCCATCAACTCTGTGAAATAGACATTATTCTCATTTATAGATGAGGAACTGACATGTGGAGAGTCCTACCTCAGGTCTTACAGACCATGAGTACCAGAGCAGACTGGAAGCTGGGAGGCTCACTTCAAAGCTTCTGCTGTTTCCCTTGTGTTAGGTGTGGCACTGGAGCTTCCCTCATCTGGTCCCCCTGGGGACAGGCAGTATTAATTCATCACAGCACCTCTGAGCCCAGAGGTAGCCTTAGAACCCATCACACACTGCTAGACATACCCATCCTTGGGAGCTGAAGTTTGTTATCCCTGCACCAGCCTATACAGCCTCTCTCAGATGGAGACATTACCAGGAAATCAATCCATTAACAGTTAAAAAGGAACCCTCCTGAGCTCCAGTCTAGTCTGCTTAGGAGGGAAGTGGCTGGTGAAATGGGGGCTGTGAGAAGCACAGCATGGATCATAACTAGAGTCAGAAAGTTTAAAATCAGGCTGAAGTTAATATAAGAGATCTTTTTTTAGCCAGGTGTTGTGGCGGGTACCTGTAGTCCCAGCTACATGGGAGGCTGAGGCAAGAGAATCACCTAAGCCCCGGAGTTGGAGGTTGCTGTGAGCTGTGTGACGCCACGGCACTCTACCCAGGGTGATAAAGTGAGACCCTGTCTCTACAATAAATAAATAAATAAATAATAAATAAATAAATAAAATCAGGCTGAAGTTAATAAAGAGATTTTTTAAGCAGCCATATTTTGTCTAATTTACGTATGTTTTTTGTTCTAAAAATTAGCTATTCCATTATTTGTGGCTAAGCTTAGCAATGGATATAAAGTAGTACTTAATACTTGATAAGAAAGAAATTAGCTGTGTCCACACTCCATGAGGTCTTCTAAAAAATGGACAGGAGGAATAAACAAGATTGAACAAAGGGGTACAATACCTTGGATTTACCTAGTATCTCTGAGTCCCAAGTCATCCATAGATTTACATCTTTTCTTTCATCTTATGAAATTAGAGTTTGGTAGAAAACCAGACTTATCAAGAGAATAATTCTTTTCTTTCCTTATAAAAGTTGTGAGTTATATAAGGTATTGTCACTGCTACGTCCCTAGGGTCCTTGCTTATATGTTTTCTAAAGGGAAGCCAAAGCAGAATTTTGCGAAGATATACGAGCAATCAAAGGAAACTATATTGGGTGTGATTCTCCCGTCTTCTGAAATAACCCACCACTATCTTCTGCACGTTGTTGCAGCCCACACAACGTCTGACCTTCATCACCACCACCAACAAATATTTAGTCTATGGTTATTGTGTATACAGGGTGACCTCTTGTCTCATTTGCTGTTGGTAAGCAGCTTAAAAGCAAGGGCAGGGGGAATTGTTTTTATATGTCTTGAGCCCCCTGCAGTGCTCAGCAAGGCCTATGTGCAGTAGATGACTAATAAGTATTTATGATTTGAAAACACGAATCTTATTTGCAAAAATACAAAGTATAGATGTATGTTGGAGGTGAGAGAAAGAAAACTAACCATGAGAACAGATTGGCCCAGGGCTGTTTCTGGGCAAACCAGGACACAGCTACAGGGAGCACTTATGTCTCACTTTGGCTGTGACATGCCCCATGGTGGGCAAGACTGAGGCGGGCTGGTTAGAATGAAAAAATGGTCATCCTTCGTCAGCTCCCGGATGCCAAACTTTTTCCACAGTAAGTTTTAAAGGCATGTATTAAAAGCAGTTACGTAAGTGGGAAACTAACTGCACCTTATAAAAGGCTTAACAGGAGAGGCAAAGTCCTCCATTTGGAGCTATTTTGTTAAATGTCAAGGATAGAGAAATCCAAAACTGGTTGATGTTTCTGCTCTGTACTGGAGACATACTGGGCTGGAGCCAGTCTCACAGCCTGCCCGAGTCTGTCTTCCGTCCCACCCAGCTTGGGTACAAGCTTTTAGCTACACTATTGGTTTGGGCAGTTCCCCATCGACAGAAAGGCCGTTTAATATTTATGTATGTTCTGTAGCTCTTCTAACAGTATCTTTAGGGTGGGCTGACCTTTCCAGGTGGAGCAGGGAAATCCCCTAAGGACAGGCCCCTGGGAGGGGCCCACTCTCTTACGTAAAAGCACAGCAAGGAAGGCTTCTCCTAACCTGTTTGAACCAGTGCTCTCCAGTGGGCAGTGCTACTGGATGTTCCAGGTTAGAGCCTTACATCATCAGGGATTTTTAAAACCATCATTATATTACATTTAAATATTATGTCTTTTGGAAGTTTTTAGATAGTTCCTTTTGGGGGGAATCTGTTTTGCCTTCTCCATTGGAGATGGGAACAAGAGCATGCGAGGGAGCATGAAGAAGAATTCTGCTAATGTGGGTGTTTCCTTGGGGCTGAGGCACCAAGGGTGTGCTTCATTTGTGGTAAAAGGGCTAATAGTCTCAACGTAAGAATGTCCTGTAGGCAGGTGAAGGATGGCATGACTCACTCTGGTGGTGACCTCCTAGGAGTTCAGCTGAGAATCCAGGTAGGTAAGATCAGGAGAGGGTAATTGTATGGTGGCTAGTCAGCCTTTCCATTGCTCAGCAGGAGAATGCTGGCCTCTGTGCTGGTGGTGTCAGGCAGGTATTAGAGAATGAATTCCATAACGATTTTCTCTGTTCCTGCCAATAGTTACAGAAAAACACCCCCACTTCCAGTGTGTTTTATATTCATCCATAGCTACTACCTAGATAAATTTGTTGAAAAACGTGACATTCTGCTACTCTAATGATTTTCACAATTCATGTTAAGGCTTTCTTTTCTATTCTTGTTGTTTGTCTTTAAAATGAGACAAAGTCTCACTTTGTTGCCTAGGCTAGAATGCAGTGGTGCGATCATAGCTCACTGTACCCTTGAACTCCTGGGCTCAAGAGATCCTCCTGCCTCAGCCTCCTGAGTACCTGGGACTATGGGTTGCGGATTATTATTATTATTATTATTTGTTGTGGTGGTTGAGATGGGGGACAGGGACCTCACTATGTTGCTCAGGCTGGTCTCAAACTCCTGCCTTAGTCTTCCAAAGTGCTAGGATCATAGGCATGAGCCACCACACCTGGCCAAGGCTTTTTGTTTTTAAAAACAAATACATAATGAACAGAAAATTGCTGCATACAAGGTTAGTAAAAGCCCCTCACCTTCATCCTATTTAAATCCTGAAGAGAAAATAGCTTAGCTATAGTGATTACTTCCTGCAAAGAAAACTATAACATGGGACCCAGTTATTCATAAGGGGCAGCCTTGGAATGGCATGGGTGCTATTTGGAATATTGGAGAAAAGAATGATATTCAACATGAAATGGAAATGATTCTGTGCTGCTGGGATTGGGGTGGTTCCCTCCAGGCATCAGTTGCCCCTGGGAATAGCCTAGTTTCACCTCCTGTATAGATTTGGAAAACACTGAAATCCTGTAGTTGTTGTCAATTCCCCCCAGTGGGGATCAACTTATGTCCCTGGGAGAAGCTAGGGGAGAGGGGAATCTGCCTTTCCATTTAAGTTTCCAGTCTCAGCTGCTTAATATAAGGGGGACTAAGATTTCCTGAAGTAGCTTAAGTATGGGGTCCAGGATGAAGTCATCTGTACAGAGTGAAAGAATATAGGGGTAAAAACCATGAATGGGTACAGAAAGGAGTGGCTGGATCACCTGCCCGGGAGATGAGCTTCCCACGTGACTTTATGGTTGTGCAAGAATTGGGCAACATGTGGCCAGGGTGGAGAGGTCTTGGCAAAGACATTTGTACTCCTAATAGATTCCTATCTGCTCCATGGGGAAAAACAAGTATTTAAAGTTCTGCACATCATTTTAAGAGGAAGAAGTTGATTGTCTTACTAGCCTAGCACGCTTCCTTTGTACTTTCTTAGAGTTTTATTCACTAAGCACTCACTGTAGGGAGGGCACTGGGTTGAAGGCGTCAGAGAATTAAAGGACACACCTTCATTCCTGCCCATAGGAGCTATAGTCTTACGGGAGCCAGGTAGGGGTAAGAGGCATACAGGTGATGACAGTCAAGGCAGGAGGTGGTAAGTACTAGAAATGGTTCCGGGGGCTTTGAAGAGGAAAAGCAGAAGAGGGGGCCCTGGAGCCAAATTGCCTAAGTTCAAGCCCTGCATCTACCTCCTATTAACTGTGATATCTTGGATAAGTTACTTAAATACTCTCTACCCCTGTTTCCTCAACTGCAAAATGGGGGTTTCTAGAGTCCCTACTTTGGAAGGTAATGGCTTAATGCTCATAAGGTTGGTCTTAGCTCCAAGACCAGAAAGGAGAGGCTGCACTGACCTTGAGTTAGTAACATACAATCTCATCTGTACAATAAAGGGGTTAGACCATACAAATGCTAACATTGTGTTTTTTCTAAAATGCTATGATTTCATGGTCAAGTATTTTTAAGTGCCTGCTGTGTGCCCAGCATTGTGCTAGGCATAATGAAAAAGAGAAAAAGTAGAATATGTGATTCCTTCCATCAAAAGCTATAATCTAGGTGAGGAGAGAACCTTAATATATAAGAGAATAGCAGAAATTAAAAACTTGGTGGCAAGAATGGCAATAGAGAGTTTAGAGTGGACCAGAGTAGTTAGGATAAGTTTTGGTAGCAACCTATCCAATATTTAGAAGCACGAAGACTTTAAACACGAGCTCAGTCTTATTTACCAAATCCCAGAATTCTGAAGCTTGGAACATAGGCATTAATATTCAAGTTAAAGTTGAACTGAGGAAAAGAGAAGTGTTTCCTATTTGGAATATAGGGTGGGATAAAGTTTATAAAACTCCTTGCCTACAACAATAAGGTGGATTGAAACTATAAAGAGGTTTAAATTGATGTGCTATATATTCTTGAATCATAATTCGTTAAAATATAGTGCCTGGCACAAAGTGGGCATACATGAAAAATTCATCTGTTGAGTGACTTGTAGAAGAACCCAGTGCACTTCAGCTTTGAACAGCTGTGGTCACCCTGGTGGTTCTCAGCCCCACCTCTAGAGGGCAGTGCATGGAGAGGACTCTATGAAGAGCTTTGTCCTGCCTCACAGCTCCTGAGCCAGCCCTCTTTATCAAAGACGAATTCTTCTGCTCCCTAGGCTTCCCCACCTTGGTGGGGAGAAGCTACAGACCCTCCCTCCCCAGCAGTACTTGAACTTAGGTCTGAGAAAACTTGGCAACAGCCTCAACTTTCTCCTGCAGTCTAACTATTGCCCTGGTTCCTCAGGGTCCATGTGCAGATGGGCTGTGAGTGACCCTGGCTTACACAGGTAGCAAGAGACTGCTAAGTGCCAAGAGTGTGACTGAGGTCATTTACAGGGAATAGGGGGCCCCTTCTGGAAGAAGTGAGCTAGGGGCTTGAGTGGACCTGGGATGACTAGAAGCCACATTGGCAGGTTAAGATGGGTAGAGACATCAGGCACCCCCTATTTCCCCAGCGGTACTTCCCATCCCACTCTTCACTAACCAAACATGTAACAGAGCAGTCCGTTTAGATCTGGGGCTTTATTTGGTGGGAGGTAGTGAGATGCAAATGACAGAAGAGGTACAAACATAAACTACCTGATGGGCTGAGAGTTCCTGCCCATCACCCAAGCAGTCAGCAATGATGCCTGGCTTGATGGCCCAGTGTGTGACCTCCTGGCTTCAGATCAGACCACAAACCCTAACAGACCTCTCTGCTGAATTTCCTTCCTGGTACAGAACCCAGAAATCCTGGTGATAACATGTCACTACTTTTTGTGTATAGAGAGCCCCCTCTATGAAGGCATAAGTACATATCATATTTGCCATCAAAATACACCTTCACTCACGCGTCTACCACAGTAGGGAGGACAGATGGAGTCATAGAGGTTGAGAAAGGCAAAAGGCACAATAACCTCCCATTACAACTCTTCAGAGCAAATCAGAGGTGAACATGCTCGGTACACAAGTCTGCATTCCAGGATAGCTTCCTAAGTATCTTTTTCTTCTTTCCCACATTTTACGCTTGTCTCATTCCCTGGTTCCTCCTCCTTTCATTCATAAAAAAAGTTTTTGTTTTTTTTTTTCCAAATAAGCAAGATGGAATCGAACTTTGCAACCTTGAAATGTATAAAATAAACATGATTCCTAATGAGCCTCTGGGAAAATGCTCACCTTTGAACTTGGCCAAAAATTATGGAGAAAAGAAAAAGTCTTAAGAACTTGATAGAGTGTTAGAGCTTCCTGGGTTTTTAGTGGAGAAATGTATTACATTTTTTTCCCTTAATAAGGGCAGTTCCCAAAATCCTTTCTGATGGCTAGGCCATATTGGAAAGTCAAGAGCTAGGGTTGGCAACGGAATCTGGTCCAGGGATTGTCATCTAGGTGCTAGGCAACTACAGGGTAGGGGACACCGTTTCTAGAATGCTCTTTCTTTCCTAGGACTCAGCCCATACTTCATTGGACCTTGATAGGCAGGAGAGGAGCATGTAGGCTACCCTAGTTTCAGGCAAAGGGAGATCTAGGAAAGAATAGGAAGATGTTTGAGGGGAGCTGCAGCTAAAAGGCAAGTGGACCGAGGAGTTCTCCAAATCAAGCTTTTTTTCTTGGAGACCTTGCCTGTCATTAGCCTGTGCTCATTTCTGTAGGCTTTCTATTCAAAAACAAAGACAAAAAAAAAATCTTAAAGACAATAATACCACTCGCTGTATAGCCTGCTCCTGTCTCTGTGGAATATTACACATTTTAATTCCTGGCTATTCCCTCGGTAGTTCACTTGCAGGTATTGAGGTAAATCAGTCAGAGATGACTTAAAAACAGCCAGGAATGTGTAACTGCTGAAAATATTCTGATCAACGTTCTAGAAAATTTATGATGCCCCCTGTCTGTTTTAACACAAAAATATCAGTAATATTTTATTTCCTTTTTCTTGAAACTTTTACTCCAAGTTTCTACCTTAATGTTTTTAATCATGACAGAAGCAAACAACCTCTGTACTCCTCGGCCCCGACACCCTATGAGGGCCTGAGCTTCCCCAGGCACTCCCATTCCCACAGACATTGGGGATAAAAGGTTTTACAGAATCCAGAATGCAGCTCCCTTTCTAAGCTGTTACCACTTCACGGCACAGGCTGCCTTTTCTCTTCCCTCAAATCCCTGCACACAGAGCTAGGCACAGATCAACGTCCAGTGCACAGCTCCCGAATCAAAGCTATCCCGCACAGTCTTCTGCCCAGCACCTGTGTAGTGTAGTTGCTCTTTTAAAATAAGCCATCCTACAAAGAGCCGACTCCCTGGTGGCCTTGAGGTTTGTCAGAGGTTCTCTACAATTGGCAACATAGCTGTGACCTCAGAAGTCTTGGCTCTGGCAAGGCAAGGTCTTTGCGCTAAAACAGGCTCAGTGCCCATGGAGATAATCACCTCTTGTAATATCCACACAATCATCTCATTGTCAAAGCACAAGGAATGCAAAAAATAAAACAGAGAAAAAGAGAGAAATACCACAGTAGGGTTGCCCCATGGTTCAGCTAACCCAGGATTCTGCTTCCAGCTGAGTGCACCTTGGGACACGTCAGGAGGGATGATCCCAGTCATCATCCTGGAGGTCAGCCCCATCAGTACAGCGTGGCTTCTACAACCTGAGCCTCACCAGCTTGAACCTGCCCCCTCCTGTTGGGACTCCTCCACCACCTGTTTGTTCTGGCTAACTCCCCTTTGCCCTTAAAATCTCAACCAAGAAAGCCCTCCGGGACCTTTTTTGCTCCCCACGTTGAGTTGTGGCATCTTTTTTGCTCCCAAAGCACATGCTACTGACTTCATGAGCAGTAGTTTCCATCTGTTGAATGCATGGTGCTAGGCGTCATCCTAAGCGTGTTACGTGTATATATTATTTAATTCCCACAAGAGCTCTATGAGGCAGGTACTTGTAACTGTTTTACAGGACCCTGAGGTTTAGAGAAACTTAAGTCACTTGCTCCAGGGCACAGAGTAGGTGTCTGAGCCCTGATGCCCAGGCAGTCCAGCTGCATCACCTGGCGTGTGCCCCTCGGCCTGGTCTGCTTGTCTGTCTCCCTCAGCAGCCTGTCCTAGCTCATATGGGGGGCAGGGACCTGTCTTCCCTTCTGTATCCCCAGAGCCAGGTGCATGGTAGGCACTCACTAAATGTTCAATTAATGAAAGCTAAAGCTAAAGCTTACCAAACATAAATACCAGATGGGATTTAAATTCCAGAGAGCCACACTTTTTTACAAAATGCTGAAGTATGGAGGAGTACTTACCTCTTCTTTTTTTTTTAAGCTAAGTGAAGGTGGCTTCAGAACTTTCTTCTAGGTGGCATAGGACATAGGGTGGCAGACTGCCATGGGGAAGGGACAAATGCCTCTATCAGAATCTTTATGGCCATCAGAAGTGACTCCAATGAAATGTAACTATAATCTGACATTTTTAAATAGTTAAGGGAAACAACTAAGCAGTAAAACAGAGACCATTTCTTAGCAGTTGATTGTGGAGAAATGACCCTATTTTCTTTTATCCACTGGGAGCAGGATTTGGATGGACCTGAGAGCAACACAGGAGAGTCACCAGGGTTCTACAGCCACCTCCATGTTGGTCTCCCCACACTCGGGCTAATCTAAGTCGTTTAATCAAACACCGCGTTGCCTCTGAGATTCGGGACTTTGGGATTGTTTTTTCCCCAGGCTTAAAGTCTTTCTCTGCTGCTGACTCACATGTTAATTATTGCTTTCCACAAAGTAGAATTAACAGTGCTCCTGCACTTGCCTGCCTGGATGTTATACAACTGTCTTATCTGCCGTGGCGGAGTTGAGTGTGCAGGCAGGCTGGCCGTGGTGTCGCCAGGGGTCTCTTCTTGAGCAGTCAGGGCAGCAAGCACCAGAGAAACCAACCATTGCTTTAGTTAGAGGCCCCGACAAAGAGGCTCCCAGGTGAGTTCTGCTTGGCCCAATGCTAAGTGCCAGGTCTTTTAACCAAAATCTCTTGAGAAGTGTGGTCCAGGAGTTTCAGTTCCCTGTCACCTGTCAGTATTTAATGAACATAACGTGTTTCACAGAAAAAATATCAATTTGTTTTCTCTTTGACTGCTGGGCTGGATAATGAAGTAAAAATGACATTATCTCTAATAAAAGTGATTTGCAGAAACCACTAGCAGAAACTTGCCATTAGCAGGTTGGCCAGATAAGAGGACCAGCTGGGTTCTGTTAACCCCTCGTGATCTGGTGTGTGTGTGTGTGTGTTGTTGTGGGGGGCAGTTGAAGGTTGAGGGAGTAGAATTTAAAAAATTTGAGTTAATGCAGAGTGTTTATGCCAAGGTATGGGTCATTCTGTTACCCCACTGATCTTTAAGGTTGTCATTGGAGTTTTGTTTTTTGTTTTTTTTCTTAGGATTTTTATGTTTAGTGGCTTTTATGCTTTTCTTCCCCCCCCCACCCCCTGAGGCTTAGCCCATTTTCTCACCTTATGTCACCAGAAGACTGGAACCCTAGCCAAGCCCTGGCATCCTCTCTGCCAGAAATCTGACTCCATGCAGGGCACCTACGCATGTGAGGTGAGGGCTCTGGGCAGTGGGTGGTATTGAGCAACAGGTTGTAGTGTTGTGTCAGGGAGGTGGGATCTGAGGCAGAAACTGCCCTGGCCTCTTGGGGCTGGGAGGGGCCGCCCTAGTCAGGGCTTGTTCACCTGTGTCAATGAGAGCCAACTGGCAGCTGCCTCACTGAACACACCTGTGATGTGGACGACAGGCATAGCCAGCCACTTCTGTGCCAGAACATCCGAGGAGATGGGGATCCCTTTCCTGGGGACAGTGAAGAGGCCTGGGGTGTTAAGCAACCTAGTGATGGATACGGCCACCATCACTCCTCTCTATCCATCCACTCTCTGCTGGAAAGCACCAGAATGCTAGAACTCTGCCATACTGATCCTATGGCAGGGGGACTATAGCTGATTTAATCTCTACTCCAGGTTACTGTACCATCTCTGAAAGAGCTGCATGGCACTATTGTCAGGGTAAAGTATTGTGAGTGATACTTCAGAAGTTTGACATTTTGCCTGTGCCCTCAGAGGAGACCCTTAAGATAAAGAATAACAAAATAATGGTGCCTCACAGGTAAGTAGCACAGATTGAGTCTCAAGGACGGTTTTCAGGTTAGGGGTGTGAAGAAGAGATCAATGTAGGCTGGGTGGAGGTGGAAACCTACACTGGCTTTCAAAGTGTAGAGGTTAGGAGGTCAGAAAGGAAGGGGAGCATTTGAGGTGGAACAAGTTCACCAGGGACATTGCTAGACAGCAGAAAGGGGTGCTGCGTTTGGGGTTGGCGGTACACAGTGTGGTCTGGCTGGAGCAGGCATGTAGCCACCAAGCAGTGGGAGCTAAGTTTGGAAAGCAAGGTTGGGGCTGGGGGACCCATGGAGCATGTTGAGCTTGGGCTTTGTTGTGAGGGCAGTAGGGTGCCACTTCCATTTTTTAAGTCCTACACTTGGACATGCTGAAAGTGGTTTTGGGGAAAGGGGTTGTGAGATGTTCTTCTCTCCAAGGTCTGATTCAAATTTTATTCTCTATCAACTGTAAAGAAAATGAGAGCAAGGGGAAATAGTTGGAAGATGGGGGTAGAAGTCTGGAAATAAATGAAACACCCCTGTAGCCAGAGGAGGCATATGCCCTGGATGCAGTTTATTTTCCATCCCATGGGGACCATTTATGAGTTACTGCTTAGCAGGAATGCCTTGTAGAATTCTCTGTGGACTTCACCAAGGCTCCAGTCTGTGGCAGCCCAAGGGTTGCTGCCATATTTAGAGCTTCTAACGAAGGGATTCATTTTCCATGGCTTTGGTGCCAAAAACAGAAGGTTTCTCAGAAAGCATGGCCAGCAGAAGGGGAATGGAGGATGGGTGCTGGCACTGCCCACCACCTGGCACCTCAGCTGCTAATTAGTCAACAAGGTAGGCCATTATCTGACCATCTGACGCTATTTTATGACCGTATTTTCCCCAGCCTGACTTCCACCACCTTGCACCCTGCTCTAGCCTGTCTCCTGACCACTGGTGCCCTTGCTCATTCCTACAGTGGTATCTCAATCTTTGCCCTCCCTTTGCCCTTCTGATCGTCTCCCTCCTTCAAATCCCACCTCTAGCACAGAACTCTGTCTGTTCTTCCTGCTGTGCAGACTTTCACAAATTCCTGCAACATTGACCAACAACTACTACACCAGTCCTCAAGGGCTTAATTCTTCACTTCTCTGAAAGCTCCCTGAGGTCAGGAATGACGGTTCCACATTTCATTCTAGTGCTCACAGCTGCAGCACGTGAAGAGGGAATCAGACACTGATTGAATGAGTGGAGGGAATGAGCCATTGCTGGAGGAAAAAAATGCAATCTTATTTCCCAAATTGCTCAATGTTATCATCTGAGAGAATGATAGTAATTTGGGAGAGACTTCTAGCATTTCCTGTGGCTTTTGATGACTCCTTTGCAGAGGAATGGAGTATAGCTTCCCAAATGAGCCCAGACATCTCACTTCTCATCAGAGTAGAAGGGGAAGAGTTGGGAGAAAGCAGTGCTTGCCCTGTGGCTATGAACCAGAACCCACAGGGATGTGTAACCTTGTGAATGGGCCCAAGTCGGGTGCTTTATAAAGGAAGCCCATGAGAGACTCTCTGCAGACTCCTTTCTCCTTTTTTTTTTTTTGTTTCTTCTCCTTTTCTAATAGGAAGAGGGAAAGGGGTTATGGAATGGGGGCAGAAGAGCGAGGGATCCTATGCTCCTCGGCCCTCCCCACCCCCCCACCCCCCAGTTGTTAAAATACTTTAAATTCCAGGCACCAGAAATTCTGGCATCAAATTGGGATTAGTAAGGCAGATCCTAGGACATTTCACTATAAGCATGTGATCAAGCATTAGTTCTGATTAAAAGACTATAAATGTTAATTTTTTGAAATTAAAGTGAAAGAAATTAAAAGACTAAACAAATGTTATTTTCCTTGAAATTAAAGTGTCTGGTCCCTTAAATCGTGTTTTGTACTTGAAAAGGGTTCTCTCTAACAACTGTCTATTTCAGTTTGGGTCCATTTTTTTTTTCCACCCAGAATGTCTGACGACATTGCCAGGGGAATGTCTGCCCCCTCCTTCCTGAATATACCCAGTGCTGGCCTCTGAGGCCGCCCAGCTCTGTTTTCTCATGACACAGGGATTATTTTTGGCATTGCAGATATTTTCTCGAATGTTATTAGCCTCCCTGCCCCTTTGGTTGCCTTTTGGGGAGCAATCATTTAGCAACCTCATGTAAATCAGAGGGTTCATTTTAGTTCAGTGTGGTAAAAGGGGGGTGGGAGAGAGGAGGCCCAATTCCTTCTGTTCCTCTGCAGTGTACCACCCCCCTGTAGCAAGGATGAGGGGGTCCTCTCACACCCTGCTCATGAAAGAGCTTGCTTTCACTAGCTCTGTGCTCACCATTCATCCTTTTTGCAGGCAGGCTTGAGGATATGGATACCCAGAGGTGATGCGGGGGGCTGCACCTCAGGGATGGCATCTTAATGACTTGACTTGGCGGCTGTTAGAACAGCCCCATTCAGAGTGAGTTCACTCCCTGCGCAATTGGCTCACACAGCCTCTGTCCATAGAGTTCCCTTGTTCATGCTGAAGGAGGAAATGGAGATTTCCAAGTGGGAAGAAGCCTTCCCAATGCTTTAACTCTTCACTGAAGGGAAGAGGAGTTGCAGAGAGAAAAATGAGATCTAAGCTAGCCCAGCTGCAGCTCCTGGGAGAGGAGTGAGGCCCTGGCCTGGGGACAGAGGCCAAGGCAGCTGGGATCACTTTTTCTCTCCTGAGAGGGAAAGGAAAAGAGTAAAGGACACACTTGAATTGTCCTTTCGGCAATTAGCAAATATTTACCCAGTTTGTCTGTCCTGGCCCAAGGTCCTGTGAAGGATACACAAAAGTAGATGTTGTGTCTTCTGCTTACAGTTCAGTTATAGGGCAGGATGTTTGCATAGAAACGCCAGCAAGACAGCCAACCTTTAATGCAGGCCAGTGAGTAATGTGTGTGGGAAGTGCCACAGGGGAGGTTGCTGGGCCAGGGACACTTCTGCATAAAGTGGGGCATAAGCTGGCCCTGAGGGATAAACTTTTAAGGAATAGGGAGGGATACGGTGAGACAGGTAAGGAGGATCTGAAGGAGGGGAGGGACATCAAAGTAGAGCTTAGTGAAATCCTGTAAAGAAGGGTACGAAGAGAATAGGATTCTTCCCAGCAGAAGAGAAGATCTGATTTATTAGCCTTTAGGTGCCTGTGGGTAAAGGTGGCATCGGGTGACACTAACTCCCCCATATGGCATCTTCATTCATGGGTCTTTGCTCTCAAGATCTTACAGGTCCCAGGTCTCTTTCTTTTCAAAGTGTGAGGTCACAGACCAGTAGCATCAGCATTATCTGGAGGTGGTTAGAAATGCAGAATCTCAGTCTCCAGCCAGACCCTGCCGAATAGAAACTGTCCTGTAACAAGATCCCTGGGTGATTTGTGTGCACAGCAGAGGTCGAGAAGTGTTGCTCTGCACAACTCCGCAGGCAACTGTCAGCAGCTCTAGTTCAGACCCAACATCTGATTCAGAGTTAACAAAACACTGTCTCTCACACACACACACACACCTACCTTTGAGAGCGTCTGCACATGACTTTCCCCAAGTGGAAACCTTTTATTCTAATTAAGAGTTGGATTAGAATTCTTAAGAAACATCTGGAACAGTGAACAGCTTTGAGGAATTTGCAGAAAAGAAGTCATTGAAATAGCTTTTATCCAATGTCTCCAGTTTGTACCACTTTGTACTACTTATGCATTTTTTTAATTCAAGACCAATTAACTCTCAAGTTTTACCAACACAGAAGTACTGTCCTTGAGTACATTAAATCTTTCAATTCACTTTAACACCTCTTGCTTTAAATTTCAACTGTAATGCGCATATTCCTAATGCTAATTCTTAACCTCATTCAGTATTTTATCATCATTTTTTGAGACAGTGTCTCATTCTGTTGCCCTTGCTAGAATACAGTAGCATCATTACAGCTCATTGTAAACTCAAACTCCTGGTTTCAGGTGTTCCTCCTGCCTCAGCCTCCCCAGTAGCTGGGACTATAGGCACATGCCACCGTGCCAGCTAATTCTTAAACTTTTTAGAGATGGCATCTCACTCTGTTGTTTAGGCTGATCTTAATCTTCTCGCCTCAAGTGATCCTTGAGGTGGGATTTTTAAAAGAGGCAATTAAAGTAATATGAAGTCTATGTGGGCTGGTCCTAGAAGGTGCCCCCAGGCAGCAGTGGTACAGCTGGGCAACTGGAGCACATAGCCCCAACTAGGTAAAGACATTGAGATTATAGACAGGTGGGTAGACCAGTGTCAGCCAGATCATCCTTGGAATAAAAGTGAAGCACAAACGGCAGTCACATGCCCTGGGGGTAAGTGAATCTCACTGGCTGTGAGGCTGCAAAGATTCTGGGTGCACTTGGCCCCTCCCTGGGTGGTGAAGCCCACAGGTTCACCTCCATTCCAACATCCTTCCTGACCTCCAGATTTTTATCTGGCTGAGGTCATGCTGGCCTGGGCATTCTGGCTAGTGTGCTTACCATAAGCCGATCTTCACAGGTAAACAGTCAAATTCCTATCCAAGACCAGCATCCCTTGCAGCTGTAGTTTCCAGTGGGCAGACTCACTGCAGGCTAAGCACACCACAGGTTGCCTAGTTGCCAGGGCTGAGCATTGCCTAGGAGTGCCAGGCCACCCACACCTGCCCCGACAAGCAGAGCCAGAAGGCTGGGCCCCCACTTATGCTTGTAGAGGACAGCAGAAGAACAGGTGGAAGAGGCCTTACCCAGGAGAAAGTGTGGCCAATTTTGGGAGACTGAAGCTATAGAAATCAAAGGAGAGCTACTGGGAGCTGAAAGGTGCACTGTGAAGTCTCTGAGGTGGACATGCAGGAGCAGTCGGTGCCGGGGAGGCCCTTCTGGAGAAGACGGAGGACATGTGGGATGGGGCTTGAAATGTAAGCGTAATTTAGACAGGCCTCGGGGTGAAGAGAGTGGATTCCAGGGAATCTGTTTACCTCTCGGGCACCTTTCTCTTTATCCTCCTGCTGTGCAATTTGTCAACTTACGTAGCTGAAGGCAGTGTTGCAGGAACAGGATGGCTACACACACACAAGGGTCTGAGCCAAACCACAGATTATGCTGTTGGAAGCCCGAAAGATCCAAGGGAAGAAGGCTGCTGATGGCTAGAAGCCCTAAAGAAACACTTCTAAATCAGATCTGGTAGCAGCTTGGTTGTGGGGAAATACTCTCAAGCCCAGAGAAGTGGCACCAAAGAAAATAGTCTAGAGAGAATGAAACACTTAACTTGTGACATCTGTAGGCTCTGCTAGCAAAGTAAAAGTAAGAGCTTTACAAAAAAAAAAAAAAAAACAACAAAAAACGATGGATATCTCTAAGCCGAGGAAGGAAAATGTCCCACAGGGGCTGACCTAGGGCAAGAGGGAGGCTAGGATGTCCCTCTTTGCTGCTTCTCAGACTGAGTATATGTATCCAAAAGCTCATCAAATTAAGTATCCTAGAAGGCTACATCCCCCAATATACCCAACTCTGTTAAATCTTTGGAATTTGTAAGAGGGACCTGCATTTAGGAGAAAATTGACCTGTTACAATCAGGAGTATGGGATTTAAGGCCAGATGATGCTGGTCTGGGTGCTGGCTATGTCCTTAGGGTCTGTTTCCTTGTGTGTAAAATGGGAATGATACTATAGCTACATCACAAGATTGTTGGCGGGTTAAATTGGAGGCAGTATGATGAGCTCTCTATTACTGGAGAGAGGTGTATGTGGTTGTTTCCTAGTTGTCTAGTAGTAGCAGCAGCATCTCAGCTTGCTGAAGTTTTTAGCCCCTTCCTGGGATCAGTGTGGTGTTGGGGGTGGGTGGTAGCAAACATCAGAGACCACAGATGTCATGGAGAGCCAGGCACATGCTCTGCAGCTGCCCGTTTCCTTCCCCTTTCCATAGGTGAGGACGCCGCCAATACTTCTGTGCACATAACTGTGCTGGACCTGGTAAGGGGCAGGGAAGATGGAAAGGCTTTATTTTTACATCGAGGGAAGAGACCCTGCTAACCAACAAGGGCAGACATCTCAGAGCTGGAGCTGGATGGAGTCAAGGCAAACCCCAGCTCAATACAGTGGTTCATCTCTCTTCTGATGTACAGCATGCAGAAAAGAGGAAGCCTAAGGCAGCTGGTCACTGGACAGGGAGAGGAGGCTGAGCCCCTGCCTAAAGGCTGACCCTGTTGAGCCTTCCCTTTTCCTTCCCTCTGAAGAACCTCTTTTGGGCTCAGTTATGCTGTCTGAGGTCCTGAGGATGCAACTGCTGCCACATCTGTGTACTCAGCTTTCACGAGGGGTGGGGCAGGTAAGGTAGGGGGACGCCACTGTGAGGTCATTACGGGGAGCTGGCAACAAGCTGGACCCATATCTTTTACCATAAAAAATAATTTAAAAAACACCTGATACAAAGGTAGTCATCATAGTGTTATTCATGACAGCTAAAAATTAGAAGCCATAGCTGAACCACAGTGAAAGGACAGTAAACTACATTGCGCTCCATCTACACAATGCTGGCTATTAGGAATGTTTTGAAAGAGTCTTAATGTGACGTAATGTTGAATAAAAAGAGCAAAGTTTAAAATCCATAAATCCAATGAGATCTCAATTTGTTTTCTTCGTACCTTTCTGTATTTTTAAGCTGCCTATACTAAATAAGTATTACCCTTATCTCTACCAAAGCATTTTTTAAAAAAGAGAATCGTGTGTTAGGAAAAGCTAAGTTATAGGATGGATGGAGAATGAAGGTCTGTTTCTAATCCCGTGATACGTTTAGTGCAGCATGCTTTTTCTGTTCATGGGGCCTGGAAAAAGGCACAGCTCAGGAGACTTGTTCCAATTCCGCCTATTCTCATTGTCTTTCTAAGCCTTCTTTTTCTCCATCTCAAAAATGGGGATAATGGTAGCTGCTGTTTCTATTCTACTGTGTAAAAATTAACAGATTTACACATTCACTTATAAAGTGCTTTACAAACTATAATGTGTGATAGAAATGTAAAGTGGTCTTATTCACTAATATGTAGAGTAAGGAGTGCTCCACTGTCTTGTTCTGTTCTACAACAAAATACCATAAACAGAGTGGCTTATAAACCAATAGAGATTTGTTTCTTATGTTTCTAGAGCCTGGGAAGTCCAAGAACAAGGTACCAACAGAATCAATGTCTGGTGAGGGCCCACTGCCTGGCTCACAGATGCTTTTTCAGTAGGGCTCCAAGTGCTAGAAGGGGAAAAAGGTCTTTCTTGGGTCCTTTTAAAAGGGCACTAATTTCACATATAAGGGCTCTACTCTTACGACCTAATCACCTCCCAAAGTCTCCACCTCCCAATACCATCACAGTGGGGATGAGGATTTTAACATATGAATTTAACATTCAGACCATATCATCCCCTAAGGCTTGGACTTGGTGAAGCCAAGGACAGGGACAGTACTGTGACATCTCCTGTACATGTACAGCTTTCTCAGCTTGGCTGGGACACACATATGTCCTTGAGTTACGCAAGGAGCTGTTATCTGGAGCCCCAGATGGGCTGCTTGGTAATTGAATCTGCGGCTCTCTTCTCTGAGGCCTGCCAGCAGATAAGCATTTCCAGTCAGCCCCAAGCAGAATTGACCATTAGAGGGCCATGTTGGGTGGGCCCCAGACATTACTGTCAGCTCTGAATGCAGTCCAGGCCCTCTGCTCCAGGGACGCAAAACATCCGAGTGGGTCACGGAGCCACGGCTCAGCCCCAGAGGAGGGGGTGGAGAGGCTGAGGTATGGAGACTTTCCAGGATTCCTCCTTCAGGGAAGGGGAGAGTGAAAGCTTCTGGGCCTCCGTAAGCCACTCCCACTCCCAGGTCTTCCCTCTTCTTTGTTCCCTCTTGTGGTACTTTTGAAATATTAATACAAGTCTATGTTATTAATCTCCCAGCTGAGCTGTGCTCTCCTTCAGGACAGAGACCATGCCCCTCACAAGATGTGTGTTTATAGTAAAGGGTATTGATGCCTTTTTTCCCTTGTCAAGCAAGGTCTGTCTGCTCTGCCCAGTTCCTTGTGAATTTGCTAACTTAGTGTCTTCTGTTTTGGCTGGCTGACACTGCTACTTTTCCCTCCCCTATATAATAGATTCCCCTACTAATAACTACAAGATTTGAACATCAGAATGCACCCAGAAAGTTGGCCATTAGAACACTCACTGACTTCATCTAAAACATTTTTGCCCCTCCTTTGGAATTGCTCTCAGACCCAAGACCATTCTTTTGAATACTTTCAATTGTAACAAAGCCTTATCTTTTGAGGGCACATTGTATATTCCAAACAACCATGAACCATCCACAGCCAAGTCTGGTGACTAAAGGGGTGGGTAGACTGGACGATATTGTGTGGAGTTTCAAATGAAGTGTATCCCGTGAGGAGTCATGACTGATTTTATATAGCTTTGAAACTAATTCTAACTGCTTCTCTAGATACTTAGAGCAATGGCCGCCTACCAGAACCAAGTTATAGGCTTCTCCCAAGGTGGAGATTTGGGGAAGTAACTGCTTTTTTGTGACATCTGTTTCAACTCTCTTTCTTATTATTTCTACCTCCCTCTTTCTGTCAGCCACAGCACCTGGTACACTGATGATCACACCAGCTCCTAGATACATAACTGTCTGACTTACAGTGTGAGTCCAAATTTGCTGGACACAGTGAATGTGGGTGCCGTGCGTGATAGCGGGAAAGACGGTAGTTAGGTTTTATAAGTAAACTGGGTCCTCTGTAGATAAGTGATCACAGACCAAGAAATCTCTGTGTTAATAAGTCTTTCTGGTGATTCTGATGCAAACTAAAGTAGACAATACAAATGGGACCAAAGGGGATTGCTTAGGAAAGCACCTAGCCCCAGTTTCCTTTTCCTCCTACTCTTTGAGAATGAAGGTGACACATCCCCCAAAACATTCTTCTCCAAATTCAACCCCCTAAACTCCTCAAAAAGCCCTTTTGAAATGGAATGCCTTGAACAATGGTCCTCAAACCTGGCACACGTGGAGAATTTTTAAACCGAGGCCCAGCCTGCACTTCAGACCTATTAAGTCAGAATCTCTGGGGTTAGTACTCAGGCATCAAATTTTTAAGGGTCCTCTGGTGATTGCTATGAGTAGCCAAGACTGAGAACCACTGGCTTTGGTTCTGTTCTCATTTAATTTATGAAGCAGTCACCTGCTAAGGTGAGGACCAGTCACTCCTCCTGGTCTCAGAGACCTGAAGCTGGATGTGTTTCTCCCATCAGACAGTCCCTGTACAACAGCCACACAACCCTATTGAGGGTCACTAGATCCCTCTCAATTGCATTTGACCTTCGTCTCCTCCATTCACAGCCTTATCTTAATTGGCACCAGCTCAAAATTTTACCACCAACTAATAGTCTGATCCTAGCTGGCTGAAATCTGCTTCTAAGTCGTTTAACCTTAGAGGGTAATAGGCATATGGCTTTGATACCCTGATGGCCACAGGCATGAGGCATGTGAGTCACTTTAAAGGTCAGGAATCTATAGCTAATTAAGCAACTAGCCTCTTGGTACAGCTGGTGACATCTTGGGGCCGCGCTTAAGGCTGTGTTCATGTGGAAGTCAGAAGCCAGGATCATCTTGACCAAGAGCAGATCATCTTTAGATTAATGACTTAAGTAGGCATCCCTAAGCCATGCTTGCAGCAATGACCTAAAAGTTAAGAAGATGTTTTTAAGATAATGAAGCTCCACGCAAAGAGGTTTTTCCTGGTTGAGCTGTAGCACATACCTGCTGACATTTTTTGAACAATTTTGTTTTATCTTTTGACTGGCTGCCTGCTTCTTTCAGGTTGCTTCCTTTAGTTGGGATCAGATGTCTCAGAACATGAGTTTCCAGTGTGGGGAGAGTGAATATAAATTTGTGTATATTAAAAATGTCAAAAACAAATAAACACAAAATCCACACAAACCAGAAACTGCTTGTTTTTCACTTGCAGTGTGGATAGGTACTGTAGCAGGGTTGGGCCTGTTGCTTTTATGGAGCGCTGTGGGTTACTTTTAACACTCCATCACACACCCAGCCCTCCAGCAAGGGCCTGTATCTGCTAAGGCCCACAGCACTGATTCCCCTTCCTACTTTCCCCCATTTGAACTCGAATACTGATTCTTAATCTTATTCCTTTATTCCTAACGTTCCATGTCTTTTCCTAGAGTGAACGGGTACTCCCTTAAGGACAGAGCCTTCCCCCGCAGAATTTTTGTCACTCTATCTTTTTCTAATCTCAGCCCTCCTGTTTTCTCCATAGTATGTATGAACATCTAGTCTGTGGGAAAGTATCTAACACAGCACTGGGCATGGCAAAACTACAATAAATAATAGCTTCCTTGGTGCCAATGGAAAAACTTTTGATCTTGGATCCAGAAGAACTAGGTCTGAGACAATGTTTTTTAGCAAATTATTTAATCTCTCTAAATCTTCATGTCCTCATTTATTAAATGGGAATAATAGTTTCTATATCTCAAGGTTGTTGGGAGAATTAAATGAGATAACACAAGTGGAAAAAAAAGTACTTTTTGAACTCCTAAAACACTATAAGGGGTTTATTTGTCCTTCTAGGTCCACTGGTTCTGCCTCTGGCTTTTAAACTAAGAAACTGCTTAACATTCTCAATCTTTCTTTTTCTAAAAGTTAAGATGTTGCTGTTCCTTTATTTCTTGCTAATGCTGCTATCTCCTACAGCAAAGGAGTGAAAAGAATATTTGCCCAGAAAGAGTAGGGTGTTAACCTTAGCTCTGCTGCTAATTGGCTGGATAGCCCTATGCACGTAATTTGGCCTGGTCTGGTCTCAGTTTCCAATGCCTGCCTTGTCCATCTTGGTTGCAAGAATGTGTCAATGGAAAAAGAAACCAAACTCTGTAAAATAATTTTGAATAATTTTGTTTATTCTGAGCCAAATTTGAGGACCATGGCCCAGAGCCACACCCAAGAAGTCCTGAGCAAGAGATCTGTCTATGGCAGGGCTACAATTTGGTTTTATACATTTCAGGGAGACAGGCTTAAGTATAAAGTCATAAATCAATACATGGAACGCTTCCATTGGTTTGTCCCAAAAAGGTGGGATATCTTAATGCAGTGGCTTACAGGTTGTAGATAGGTTTAAAGATTCTTTGATTTATAATTGATTAAGGAAATGAAGCTTTAACTAAAGGACTAGAATTTTCTTAAAATAAGGAAGTCTGTTAATTGGACAAGCTACTAGTGTGTATGTGGTGTGTACATTGGGGACCTACAGGCTTGTTTGTCTTACATAGCCTTAGGCCTATTAATGAGCTATAAAGGATATCTCCAAGAAGCGAGGAGGGCAAGAGGAGGCATGTCTGATCCCCTTTCTCATGGCTTACAACTCAGTTTTAGGGTATCCACTTGGCCAAGAGGGGGTCCATTCAGTCAGTGGTGGTGAGAACCTTGCAATTTAATTTTAGTTCACAGATGGAATTAGATAACAAGCCCCCCAAGTGTGTCAGCCCTTCTGAATGTATCTGGTCACTGACTATGAACCTTTCAAGGTCTTATGTAGGGTTGGCTTTGTGACTTTGGGCAAATGACTATTATATTTCAGCCTTGATTTCTACATCTGTTAATGGTGCAAACCTACCCTATTGTGTTATTAGGAAGTTTATGGTGAGCTAACATAGATTAGGCTCTAAGTACAGCACCAGGCCCAAAACGTTTTTTCAATAAATGTTTATGTGGCTGGAGGAACATGGCAGGACTCAAATGTCAAATGCCATTGTCAGAGCCCTGACTCGGATTGCCTTTTCCCGCCTAGCTCTTCCTCTCTGCCTTGTCAGCTCTTCTTCTCCTAAGAAGGACCAATAGCAAAGGGAATAGCATGCAGATGTTGGTGTGAATGCCATGGCCTGTGCTGGGATCTCTCCTGCCCCAGGATAGCATCTCTAGATGCCCCCAACGACTAGGTTACATGTTGATGGTGCTTCTGTTGGCAAGTACAGAGGGTGATGCTGGAGAACAGAATTCACCTTTTACCTGGCCCTTGTGACCTAGGGCACGATCTGTGCGGTTTCAGTGTCCTGTCCCCTTCCTACCTTCCACTCCTGTGTCAGAGTGCCTGCAGATCTTTAACTGCTTTTTCTCCACAATCAGAGGCCAGAATGAAAATGCAAATGGAGGGACTAATACATAAACTGCCACTAAGTTCTAGTTGGGGCAAGTTCTGAGTTTGGGGACGGGTTGGGGGAAGAGGTAGGAGTCTTGAGAGTTGGAAGACAAGGAGAGAGGGAACAGGGCTTAGATAAAGGAAACAGAAAAGGGACATGGGACAAGAAAGACAGTTTCACTCATTTCTCAATTTTTCTGAAGGTTCTGCCCAACCATCAACAGCTCTGGGACGATTCTTCCTGTAGTGTGAATATATGAAGCTTAATCCCTCTATGGGGCTGGACATTCTGTCTTTTTAGGCAAAGCATGTTGTAAAGTCAAAACATTGCTTTTACTCCAAATCTTGAGGGATTCGAGAGGCGTACCCACATTCTACCCCCAAAATACCAATATTCTGTCCAGATATCAGACTGCGAAGCCAAACAAAAGGAGAAGCAGCCCCTGGCTTTGGAAAACTCAGAAGGCAGGACAGACTGAGCCAGTGGGAGCTTGTTGGGTTAAGGCCTTGAGAGCCACCTACTGCATCAGACACTTTTTTTAAAAAATAAAAAACAACTTTGTTTCTTCATTAAATAAGCAATATAGGTTTATAGACACATAATAAAATACAAATAAGAACTGCAAAACAAAGCAAAAAACATAAACACTTTCCCCTAACCTCACTTTCCTTCAGCATCTAACATTTTTGAACAGAGAGAGATGGGATGGACATTAGTGGTTAAGTGCCTGGATTCTGGAATCTACCAGGCAGTGGTCATTTACCTGCTAGGCCATGGGTGGATTACTTAGCCTCTATGGGCCAGCTTCTTCATCTGAAATTGAGGAATAATAATATTCCTAAAGTGGTTGTGTGAGTTAAAGATGCTCATGTGCTTCTTAAAATAGTACTTGGAATATAATAAATACTATGTCTGTAATATCTACAATAATATTTTATTCTAGGTTTTTTCCTATATAGTTATAGGAAGTAATATGCATAATACATACATTTCTATGAAAATAGGATTGGCCTCTTTTGTAACTTCTAACCTCTCATAATCATCTTTTCATGGATAGATTTCTTAAAAATTATTATTAGCTAACATTGATTGTTTATAGTTGGTGCTAGAGATTTTTGCATAAATTGCCACATTTGTTCCTCACTATAAAGAGTAAATACTATTACTGTCGTTTTACAAATTAGGAAATTGAGGCTAAATATTTTTAAATAATTTGTTTATAGAGCTAACAAGCAGAGAAGTTAGAATTCCTACTCAGACATTCTGGTTTTTAAACTTGCCTGTGTTAGAACTTGAGACGTGCTTTCTAAGAAGACTAGGATTTCTTTAGGACTTCCTGAAAGAGGCATGCTTTGGGGTGCTTCGTCTTTCTTTCCATCCTGCAACAAAAAGGAAAGTGAGCCTGAGGCAGGCTGGCAGGCTGTCCTGGCAGGGTTAGGGAGGAAACATGTTTGTGCCCACCCCCTTTTAACCCCTAACAGGAATGCACACTGGTACTCCCGACTGATGAATGTCTGACTGTGTTCTTCTTGTGCTATGACAGCAGTTGCAGTTTTTACTGTGGAAATCACTCTCTGATGTGAAATAGGATGTAAGGTCCAGTACTAGGCTTTATTTTTTCTGAAGTGTCTTATCCAGAAAAAAAAAAAAAAAAAGGAAATAGTTTTTTATCTTGTTTTCCAGAGCCTCTGGGATACCGGTCATATTCTGGTCATAGCTTCTTCACCCTTCTCTTTCCATCTCTGGACACTCACCTCTTGTCCTCAAATAACCCAGGACCAAGGTCAGATCCAAGGCATTGCTCGCTACTTAATTTAATCAGCAAGTCTTTGCCCAAACCCCACTCATGTGAAGCCCTCTTCTGGACACCACGGGAAACACAGAGGGAGGAGGGTAGTTGGGAAGACCCCAGTGCACATGAAGGCAGAGCTAATGATGTGAAGCAGGTCGCATGTGGCTCAGATGACTGGTTTGGGCGCAGATCAGTGTAGTGGAAGAGTTTGACTGCACTGAGGTTGGGGCCCACGGGGATGTCTGGGCCAGGGTTGTGATAGGATGATAGCGACCTTTTAGGACTTAACTCCCTCTTTCTCAATTTAGGAGTAGCTTGGAGAGGAGGAAGGAGAAGTCCCGAGACGCTGCGAGGTGCCGGCGGAGCAAGGAGACGGAAGTGTTCTATGAGCTGGCCCACGAGCTGCCCCTGCCCCACAGCGTGAGCTCTCACCTGGACAAGGCCTCCATCATGCGGCTGGCTATCAGCTTCCTGCGCACACAGAAACTCCTGTCCTCAGGTGAGGCTGGCAGGCTCCCCCCAGGATGGGCACCAGCATGTCCCTGTACAGAGGGGAACCCTGTTGTACAAGAATTAGAAAGTCTTCCTTCCCAGGAATGCTCACTCTGGAGAGCTTTATTCCTTCATGCTAACCATGGAGGCTGGAGAGAACTTGGGGGCTGGAAGAACCAAGAACAGTTTTTATCGACTCTCCAGTTTGTTGCCATCTGGCCATAAGACCCATACTCCACACTAGATTGAGTCCATACAAAACATTTTGATCCTTAATCTTCCAATGGGTAGACTCCTCAAGACACTTCTTTCTGGTCAGGGCTAACAGGAACTAGTTTTCATTCTAGGTGAAAATCTCATCTAGAGTGTCGATTCTGTGAAGAAACTGGGCAGCATGAAGTACCCCTCCCTATGCTGGTCTGCCTACAGGTGGGCGGCGTCTGAGGGGGTGAGCCTGAGGGAGGCTGCCAGGGAGGGAAGCTTCTTTTGTGGTTGGTTTTCCTGAGCGAGCTGGTGCCTGGGAGACGGTTGATTCTGCCATCCTGTTATGAAGTGGCTATTCCGGGAAAGAAACCCTGAGCAGAGGGAATCCAGTGCAAGACTGGGAGGTCAGACCAGCATGTGCTATTCTGGGCCCTGCAGCACAGGAAGGATATGGGGGAAAGACTTTCAGAAAATAGGACGACAGCTCAGAGGGCCCAAGGGTTAAAGGGCTAAGCCTGTATGTACTGCGAGCCTGACGAGACCAGTTGTGCAGGCAGGATGGTGAGAACCGAAGGCAAGGACCTGCTCTCTAAATACTCTTAGAGAAACAGTGCAAGGCAATGACAGGTTCATAGTCATAGAACCACAGAAAGAGAACCATGGGCTAAAGCCTTGGCAAGGCTTGGATTGCTGGATGTAAGGAAGGCCTGCAGACTGACAGGGCACTTATGTGCCTCCTCCTTCTAAAGAGGCTTGTCTTCCTAGACATCTGAGCAGAGTGTCTGGTAATGTTGGAGTCATCTTTACATACACACTGAGTAGACAGTGGAGGATTTAATGATTAGCTAGAGATCCCTTCCCTACATCTGGAACCATCTCCTCTACCTTCCTGCTATGGTGCTTGAAATTCTACTCTTAGGTATTGATTCCTTTGGGTTAATTGTTGCTTCCTTCATCACCACCCCCATTTCTCCACCAACAGAGAGCCCCAGAAGGGGTGATACAAGTTAAATATCTCTTATCTGTAATGTGTGGGATCAGATTTGGAATTTTTTCAGATTTTGGAATATTTGCATTATACTTACTGAATATCCCCAATCTGAAAATCCAAGATCCTAAATGCTTCAATGAGCATTCCTTGGAGTGTCATATCCAAGTTTGGAGCATTTCAGATTTTGGATTTTCAGAGTAGGCATGCTCAACCTGTATGTTAATCCTAAAAGCACTCCTTTGACTGAACTTGGACTTACAGAATGTTTCTCCTTGTTTCACAGGTAAGTGAGGCACAAAAAAGTTAAGGTTGCTCAAAGTCATACCTTTAGCACATGGTGGACCTGTACGTGGAATTCAAGTCCTTTAGAATCTTGGTCCATCAGAAAAACATGGGATGGTAGGAGGATTCTGCAAGCCTGCTCAGGTGCAGATGTTAAAAAGGGGTGGGAAGTTGGGAGCTGGGCACAGAGAGAAAGCAGGGAACCTAAGTTAAATGGAGGCACCGGAGGGCCCTCCCTGAGCTGTGGGATGAGGAGGGGGCCCTCATGTGATCAGGGTTTCGTTTCTGTGCTTTCTCATGGTGCAGGCCTGGTTTTCCATGCTTGCTCACATACGAGCCTGCGTCCTTCTCAGTTCATAGGTTGGCCTGGGGAGGAACATGATTTAGGGGCTGAGCCCTCTCAGCACATCAGCCTGCCTGTGTGCTGTTGTGAACCCCTGTGCTCAAGACAAATCCGCAGAGATAGGACCAGAGTGGCCACGGCAGGACATCATACATCCCAACTCAGGAGCTGTTGAAAGTTGTGGACAGAGACTGCCTGCCCTCGGGCTCAGCCCCAGTTAGACCGCAGCCCTCCTCGTGTCCACTGTGGTCTTCTCTGTCCCAAGGAAAGAAATGATGGAAAAGGATAAAAAGTTTCCATTTTGGGCCATCTGGTCTTGGTGTCCTTGAAGAAGAAGTTCTCATAAAACATGCCCAGCCGGGGAGGAAGAAATGGGTTCTTAACATCTCCTTTTCTCTGACTTTTCTCCCAGGGTCCCACCACACATTCTCTAGAGTAGACCAATCATTTTCAGAAATTATAAGAGAGGTTCTTTTTATTTTTTACTCATATTTTACTTTCCCCATATAAGTAGGATAAGTAAGGAGAGTATAGGATTCATGGGCAGATCTGTACTAGAATCTCAGCTGGCTTCTTTCTTTGTAGCCTTGTACAAATTTCTTTCTCTCTTTGAGCTTTGATTTCCTTATCGGCACAAAGGTGCTAATGGTATTCATTCTGCAATGTTGTTTTAGGATTGAGATGAAAGATATAAAAGGCCTTATCCTATAGCCTGCCACATATTAAGCTCTTAAGTTATAGCTTAGAAACAAAAATTATTACAAGCAAGTATATTGATTTATATAGTTCAGTGTAGGCTTCTGGAGAAATGATGAGAACAAAACCCAAGACAAGCTCTTAACTATCTTCTTACCCACCTCTAAGCAATTTCTATCAAAATGGAGAGTCGCCATGCTATTCTAATTCTAAACAAACCACCAATTCATTATTTAAGCATTTCTAACAAAGATGAGTACCAATTTTGGCTCACTTTATAGTAGGAAATAACTGGTTGCATACCTCGGAGTTCAAAAGGCTAAAAAATACCAGGTTTTGCTTTAGAAAAGGTTCTTCTTTACTTAGTAACATGTTTCCCTTTGATTTTCACAGTAGGCTGTTCTGTGTGGGAATGTTGGAGAGGAAACCTCAACACTGAGAAATTCAGGCTGTGGGTCTGGGCCACCAATTGAGATTCATATCACAGGAAGCAAACTGAAACAATAGCTTTATGATATGAGCTTCCACGCTGGGTGAGGACAGAACACACTCTCACAGGAACATCAGTGGAAATGCCACTCGATTGTCTCGAATCCTCTTTCAGGATGGGCCCCACACACCATGACCTGATGGGGTTGAGTTCTGCATTCTGAGGGCATTAAACAGAAGTCAATACACAGAATGTGCTTTTTACTGTAAAACTGATTTCAGGCTTCTCCAAACTCACAATGGTGAAATTAGATTCCTTTTCTATGAAGCTGGAAAGCAACATGAAGTGTGAGAAACATGGGCTTATTATTGATCTTTCCACATTTGCCTAGTGCAGGTCTTAAGGAGAGATTGTGATCTGATCTCTAGACTACGAAGGGAAAAGACCTGCAACTGTGGGACACTTGACTTTAAAGTTTATCATGATCTTTTCATGCAGGAAAAGTGGGACTAAGAAAGCAGAATTGTGCTGGCAGATATATTTTCTGGGCCCTCTTGCACCCCACTGTCAGACTTCTTTTCCCAGGCTTTCACCCCAACATTTTCTCTGCTCCACCCCCTTGCCCCACCCACTCTCCAAATCAAGGCCTTTTTCATCCTGTTTGGAAAGAAGCCAGTACGCTGATTCATGAGAGAGTATTAATGGCTGAAGCTGAGAGTGGCTAATACTCAGTCTCTTCCAGGGATACTGACCTTGTTCAGATCATTCCCTTGGCTTAACCTAAAATGTCTGTTCAATCAGTAGGTTTGCTGAACCCAGCCGTGTGCTACATCTTAGGAAGGGTAATACAGAGGGGTAAGAGAGGATAATAAGATATGTAAAGGACAAAAGGATGCCTCGGTACTGATGGACTTTGGGGACTCTCTAGGAACCCAGAAAGATTGGGTCTTGCATAGTGTCTTCTGCCAAAGGTGTCAGAGTACCCCAAGCTTGCTAATGATTCAATGATCCAAATATAACGTCCTCATGGCTTGACTGGTGGTGCTCTCAGAGTCAGCACACCCAGGATGGGGGCTGTCAGGGGTCCAGGCCCCGGGAGAGTGGAGGGGATGAATCAGTTTAGGCAAAGCCTTTAGAAGGAAAGTTTCTGTGATAACTGAGTGGGGACTGCCAAGCACATCTGAACTGGGAAGCCCACATCAGAATGGCTGTAAGAAAGGTCAGAGCAGTCCCAAACTTCTCAGAGTATGAGACGAAGGAAAGGCCCTCCGTGAGGGCAGCCTGGCTGTAGAGACCCTCTTGCCCACTCACCCCCATGTGCAGCTCCCGCTGCCTGCTGCCCGGGAGGCCCCGGCCCACACGGGCAGTGCTACCTGAAGGAAATGAGCAGTGCTCCGGAAAAAGTGCTCCAAACCTCAGCCCGCGTATATCCTGGCTGTGGGGAGTCATCAAAGCCTGTTTACTGGGTTATTTTTAGCATTAAAGAATCTTGTTGCATTCCCTAGGCCTAGCTTGTGACGTCTCCACAGAACGCCTCTGCTCTTAATGGCCTGTCCTCCTCCTTTGGGGTTGGGCCCTAAAGGTCCTGGGAAGCACATAATTCCAACCTAGTGCCCATTGCTGCCTTCTTGAGCACTTGTTGTGGGCTTCTCACTTCATTCTGCACCGAGGGCTTATGCTCAAGGGTCATGTGGCCTTACAGGTTTAACTTTGTCTCCCCCACCATTCTAGTCTCCCTAGGACAGCGCTGAGCACACAGTAAGTGACATATGGAGACAGATTACTTTGTGGCTAGCATAAGACAGGTGTACACAGTAGAAACCTGATAACTGTGTAGGGCATGAGTACATTTTCCCACATGCCTAATGCTGAGCTGCATATTAATGATACACTAGGAAGACATGAGGTTCACAGGCAAAAAGCAGAGGAGTCTTCAGCAGATTTATGACACGAGCCTCCTGGCACCCTGGGTGAGGGTCTGCGTCCTGGACCTAGTTTTCATTCTCAGCTTCCAAGCTGCAAGTGACCCCTGCAGAAGCGTCCAGAAGGATGGGCAGGTAGGTGCTGGGAGAGCAGAGTTCTGCAGAGGGAAGCCCTCTGTCCCAGGATCCCTGGGGGCAGCCTGCTGGTTTCCTGGTCCTCTAGCCATTGTGCCTTCAGTTCCAAGACGTTCTGTTTCCTTTCATGGCCCTAGAGTGCCCCGTCCCTCCCTCCTAGAGGCCTGTCGATCTGATGCTGCTGTGGCCAATCTCGCCACCTCCTGGAAGCGAGTGTGCTGGGCATGGGTGGAAACCAGTTTGGCTAGAACTGTTAAAAACAGGAAATTTTAAGCAGGACTATTTCCTCTGGGCCTAGTTAACCCAAATAAGGTTGTTTTGGGATTACTCCAGATTTTGAAGTCAGTGTCACCACTGAGATCAAAGAAATGGAAGAGAAAATATCTTCTCAGTAGGACAGAAACCATAAGGCTGGCCTGTGCTTGTCTATAGAAGGTGGTCACCTATCTGGTGTGATTTAAATGGTGTTGACAACCTCTTCTCACCCATCCCCCAAACAAGTCACTGCCTGCCAAGATAGACTGATCTCCGCAGTATTAGGGTCATTCTAGGACCTGGAGTAGAGGCAGCATGTGGTCCTATGAGGAGCAGCATCAGCAGCTGGGAACTTGTCAGAAAAGCAGTTTCTCAGTTCCCACCTAAGACCTGTGAGTCAGAAACTCTGGGAAGAGGCCAGCTTAGGGGTATGCAACCTGGACCTGAGAGTCTTGGAGGGCTCCACACTTAGAAGGGTCCTGAGCAAGTTTACATTTTTTAATAAGAGGTCCCGTGTTTTTACTTTTCACTGGGCCATCCAAATTACATAGCAATCCTGGTCCTAGCAGTCTTTGTGTCTGCCAGCCCTGCAAGTGATTCTAATGCACTCACATAGTCAACAGCATGAAGTCACTGTCTCTCCTAAAGCCCCAGTTTCAATGAAGATGTTAGCTGGGAAAGCTAACGTTAGCAGCAGCACCTGCACCTGGGACGCTGGCTCATTATCAGTTCAGCTGACTAGGTAGCTGGCCAAGAACAGATATTTCAGCAGCCCCCAGCAGGGATCAGTGTGGGTATATGTGTGGGATGAAGCCATTCCTGTGGCCCAGAATCCTCCCCTCCGTAGGCTAGGTGCCTGAACCAGCATGTGAAGAGGAAAGAATTGATCTCATTTTATTTCTACCATTTTAGTAAAACAGAGGGAAAGCCAGCAGGACACTAGGTTTGTACAACCCAACTCTTGGCTCTGAAGGGAGGAACAGCCCCTGTTCTGTTCCTCTGCAGAAATAGCAGCATCTGTGACCCCAGCACATTCTCAGATCCGGTGTCCTGAAAGATGACTTGTCCCCAGTGGTGCCATTGAAGGGCCTTGGTAGGAACATCTCCTAATTTGGATTTGCTCTCCTTGAGGAATAACAGCAGATAGTCCAGAGCTTAGTTCTTAGGGGCTCGAGGAAAAAGAGTATAGAGAAATAAGTCCATTGCCCTTGCAGCAAGGCCCTTGAACCACATTTCACAGCACTGATGCGTCCCTTGCCAAGTGGCCCATAAATTGAATTGCATTTTACATTCCCTAGAAGAGTTTCCATTTGAAAGACTCTTTTTAGTTAAGTGAGTGACAAATTACTCTCTAATCTTTTTGTTCTATAAATCAAATGAGGCATACTTGGATTGATGTTTGTGCTGGATGAATACAAATTTTCATAAGTGAATGTATCTCTGCAGTTAAATAATGAACTCAGAAGAGAAAGGCTGAAATTAAGTCTGTGGTCTGAGAATGAGAACTGAGGGCCAGGGGCCTGAGAGATCTTTTTGTGTGGGAACAGAGCTGAGTCTACATTCTGCAGATGGCAGGCGTATGCTTGATAGGGCAGAGTACTCAAAGTGGGATGCTTTGGGGTGTTTCCTTAGGCTGCTTCTAGTACCTCTCCAGCCTAGCAGTGATGCAGTTGCCGCCTCCCTCTGGCTGGCACATCTGGGCTTCACTCTTTCCAAACTGTTCTCCATGCCATTGCCAGATTAATCTCCCCAAAGCACTGCTGTGAGATGCCACTTCTCTCCTCCTTTGCCTGAAAGGTGAGGCCCCGTCAGGACACTGGGCCTACCTTCCCAGCCTAGTCTCTCAGACTAGGAAATGCATCCTCTTCATTGGCCAGATGGGCCTCCTCTCGGTCTCAAGAGGGATCTTGCTCTGTATGTTTTCTACTGTTCACCCAACCTACCCAGCCCAGAAGGTCCTTCTCTTTTTGTTCTACAGAGTGAACTCCCTTTTTGACATTAATTTCCTCAAATCTTCTTTGGTACGGTTGTCTCTGAGCACCCTTCAGTGACCCCCTACTCCTCAGATCCTTGGCGCACTTACTGTCGATAACCCTCCTTGGGTACGCAGCAATAACACCCTTGAACTTTTTAGCTTTGCATCTCTCATATTTCTCATCTAAGCTTTAATGAGAAATCCGAGGGCAGTGACAACATCTTAGAGCAGAGGGAGGAAGAATTCACTACTGCTGATGCCATTTAGGCATTTTACATATTTACCCTTATAATTTGAAGAGATGGAAATAGTTGTCTCCATTTAGCAGATGAAGAAACTGATGTTCATAGAGGTTGTTACTTACCCAAAGTCATATAGACTAATCTAGGAATAGATCAGTGTTTAACTCCAAAGCCTATAAATGGCTGAGTGTACTTCTGGATTCAGCTTCTGGGGCTTGCTAGCTTTTCAGCCTCTACATTGGGCAAACACCTTAACCTCTTCAAGCCTCATCTGTAAAACGAGTATAAGAGTAGTACCTACCTCGTAGGTCCTTATGAAGATTGTATAGCATGCTTAGTGCAATCCCTTTCATGTAATGTCTACTCAGTACACACCTGCTACTGCCACTGTGACCACTGGTAGCACAAGTACTGTTGTCATTACAAGCACACTGACCTCAAAGCCCCTGCCAGGGTGTCCTCTGGGTAGGGATGCTCATCTGTGCCACCTGGGCATGTGGCAGACATATAGATGGTAGAAGTGTGTGTTTCCAGAAAATTCCACCTGATGCCTTAGCGCCATCCCTAGTGGACACCTACCCATGTCAGTCACCACATTCACTCAAGCCGTCTGATCCCCCTCTCTTTCCAGTTTGCTCTGAAAATGAGTCTGAAGTGGAAGCTGACCAACAGATGGATAACTTGTACCTGAAAGCCTTGGAGGGGTTCATCGCTGTGGTGACCCAAGATGGTGACATGATCTTCCTGTCAGAAAACATCAGCAAGTTCATGGGACTCACACAGGTGATACCCTCTTCTGTCTCTTACACAAAAGGGAAACGTTTCCATCTGGAGGTAGAAGTTAGTGGAAAGTGCTGATCACAGCTCTCCATGACTGTTCCTTGCCCATGTTCTCCCTGCCTGTCGCTGACCTCAGCCTCAGTAACACTCTCCCCCTCCATCAGGCTTGGCATTGCTTGTGACCATCCTGGTGGACTAGATTAACAGCCAACCCTCATGACTCCAGCCTGTCCTCATCAGTTTTCCTCTATTGTGTCCGTATGTTTGTGCACCTAACACTGCACTGGGGTCATGAGAAGACCTGATTCAATCTCCTTCCTGTCTCTAAATCTGGAAGGTGGCTCAGCTTCCTCTTGGAGTCTTTAACATCAATGTCAGGAATAATGAAGCCTAACCTTGTTTTTGAAACAGGTGGAGCTCACAGGCCACAGTATCTTTGACTTCACTCATCCCTGTGACCATGAGGAGATCCGTGAAAACCTCAGTCTCAAAAATGGTACCCTTAATTATATGTTTACTTCTTTCTTGCCTGACCTGGGAGGGAATCTTCCTTCCCTTTGTCTAGAGTATAGGAGAGATGGCTGAATACCATTATGATGCAGGAAGAAGTGACATCCATAAAAAATCAGCCAGGCTGGCCCTCTGTGAGAATGTAACCTGTGAAACAAGACTGGGGGGCAGGGAAAGGCTGCATTGCTCTGAGGTATCTCCTGCAGCTACACTGCTTAGGAGACTCCTCTGGGTTAGGACACTATCTCTAGGAGGTTTCATCATCTAGGAGTCAAGCATCTCTGCCAAATGATGCCCCCCCAAACCAGTAAACCCATCTGTGAGGCAAAGTGGTCACAGCTTTTACTGTATAAAAAACCACTCAGAACATAGGATTTCAATAATCATTTATTAGCTCTCGGGATTTTGTAGGTTCTGTGGGTGAGCCTAGTGCTCTAAGTGATATCCAGCTGAGTTGTGAGCATCTGAGGGCTGGACTAGGCTGGGTCATAGTCAAGATGGCTCACTCATAAGTCTGGGACATTGTGGCAGGTGGCTGGAACCCTAGGCTCAGCTGGAATGTTGGGACAGCTGGAATGCTGTTTCACTTTGTGGAGTCTCAGAGCATGTCCCTCTCACGTGGTGTCTCCAGGGTAGCCAGACATGTTATGCAGCAGCTCAGAGATCCCAGAAGTACAAAAGTGGAAGCTTCCTTGCCACCCTGAGGCTTAGTCCTGAAGTTGGCATAGCATCACTTCTGCCCCATGTCATTAGTTAGAGCACTGTATAAGCCAGCCCTGATGCAGCATGGGAGGGAACTATATAAGTCTGTGAGTGGCAGGAGGCGTGGTTCATTGGGGCCACCTTTAGGGACAGATTTTGATGGAGAAGAAATATTAAAAGTTCTAGTGTACAGGACCCTACCTCTGGGGGTGCCCAATATGTGCCCATGTATGAAAGGATCTACACAGGGAGAAATCATGTTGTAATGACAGTGGAGCTTTATCTCGTGTAGCTGGAACCATTCAGGCAAAGACATGAATGGGGATATTGTCCAGAGGACTGAAGCATTGGGCATCAGTGGGGCTCAATGATTGTCAAGATCCCTTCTAAACCTGAGACTGTCAATGGTCTTGGCAGAGTCTAGTCTAGATGTCCTCTTTAACCTCCCACACCAGTCACTGCCATGGAGCTATGCTTGTCCAACCTGGTACTAAGCCTATGAGGTTTTGCTCCTGTTAGTACACACACTACAAAAACAGAGGTCTCATCAGCTGACGTCCAGCCTGGTTGCAGGCGGAACCTGCAGTTCATGTTCAGAGTGACAACCATCTCCCTGCCCCCCGGCCCCTAGAGCACACAGGCTAGAAAGCACCCCATGGGCTGTTCACTGTCTTATCTGTGCTGCCCGGAACATTTGGTACTAGACTTCTGATTCACTTTATAGAATGGGTACTTGAAGCCTGAGAACACCAAAAAGTCTCTGATTTCTTCTCTACTCCAGAAACCCTTTGGCCTTTGGGTTCATAGTTCAGCTACTGACCATAGTCTCATTTGATTCTATGACTTAAGCCAAGTACCTCACTTCTTTGCTTCTCAGAGCCACTCTTTTCATTTTTATGGTATTGGACCAGGCAAAGTCTAGGTCCTTCCCTCTCTCAAGTACCATGATTCACAGCCAAGTGGCCTCTATTGATCTGAGTAGAACTTTAGATCTCTTGGTCCCAGGTATCAGGGACTTGGGATTGGTGAAACTTAGTGAATCAGCAAATCCTCATTGAAGGTGCTGGTCTGTGGGTGGACTCATGATCTGAAAGTAAAGAGTTGTGTGAGTTCTAAGAGGAAGATAAGGCCATGAGGCAGATTGTGGCCAGGCAGAGGGCCTTGAACTTTATCCCATAGAAAGTGGGGGGCTATTGAAAATTTTTGAGCAAGGGGTGGGGTGATCTTGGAGCTATGCTTAGAAATAATGATCAAATATCAGAATGGGGAGAATCCAGTTCAGAGGCCTCAGTGATAACCCAAACAGCACAAATGATGAATCCCTCCTGCACCCTCATCCCCAACATCTGAGCTGATCCTGGCAGTGGGGCCAGGCCCCAAGATCCAGGCTTCTCTCGTTATGTGCAAACCCCACCTCTGAAAATTAAAATTGTAAGAAACATAATTAAGAATGGGAGAGATGGTTTTATAACCATGATGGAGGAATATTCTCTCTTTTTAAAAAAAGATTCACCAGTCAGTTACTTTGTGGGCTCCCCTAAGGATGTTTAAGTTCGAGTGTAGGTACCACAATTCCTTTGGCACATAACTCTTCAAAAATATGTCATTGAAATAAATTAAGGTTCTCTGAAAATGTTAAGTGCAAAGGCTGGTAGCTTTGCCTGGAGGGAGAGTGTGACTATTTGAAACAATATTCTAGATTATTCGGTGATGCTGGGTGGAGGCAGGTGCTCGGGAAATACAGCAATAACCTGTCTAGAAAAACTGTAGCTGGGCCGCCCCATGAATATCAACATAAAGCTAAGTTCACCAGACCCCCTTCTTCCCCACCTAGGCTCTGGTTTTGGGAAGAAAAGCAAAGATATGTCCACAGAGCGGGACTTCTTCATGAGGATGAAGTGCACAGTCACCAATAGAGGCCGAACTGTCAACCTCAAGTCAGCCACCTGGAAGGTAAGGCGATGTTGGACCAGGGGTGGGTTCCAGGTGTGCGTGGGGGGGTGTCCAGCCCTTCCCCACCCCGCTCCTGACCCTCTTTGCCGGTCTCCAGGTCTTGCACTGCACTGGCCAGGTGAAAGTCTATGACAACTGCCCTCCTCACAGCAACCTCTGCAGCTACAAGGAGCCTCTGCTGTCCTGCCTCATCATCATGTGTGAACCCATACAGCATCCTTCCCACATGGACATCCCCCTGGACAGCAAGACCTTCCTGAGCCGTCACAGCATGGACATGAAGTTCACCTACTGTGATGACAGGTGGGGCTCGGCCGTGTGTGTGCTGCGGGCCGGGGTAGGTCTTTCCTGCAGGTGTGCCTGTGTTAAAGGTATGAGCTGAGATGTTAACACGAATTTCCAGGTGTGTGTGCGTGGGCCTGTGTCACTGCTTCAGTCCACCAGTACACCTCAGAGGTTCCCAGGACTGTGTTGGGTGGCCTCTCACTGGCAGAGCTTCACCTCTGCTTGCAGAACTGTTCTGTGACTCCACTCTGTTGTCATTGTTGAGGTGTATACATATTTCTCCACGTATATATCAGGCTCCTGGCTTCTGCCCCAAGAGAGAAGGGTCTGGAGATTTCCATTAGTACTCCCAACATCGGCTTCTGGCCTAGAAACCAACCCACAGCTCGGTGCTTCCCTGTGTTCTCATCTACTACCGACTGAGTTGTTTCCCCTGCATTTCCCCTCCTCTGTGCAGCTCCATCCTGGACTTTGTCCAGCCTGGTCTTAAAGGGATTTTAGGGGGAGATAAGCCAGCCTCAACCGTCCCCCATGCCAGGCCCAGCTGGAAGTTCTTTTTGGGGATGCAGTGGCGATGGTGAAGAGAGTGCTGGGCAGCTTAGGTTCAAATCCAACAATAAATGTTCAGTGTTAGCTCTTACTCTCTTCTTTATAAAAGTTGTTGAAAGAGCACCTAAGGGCAAGGTGGGAAAGAGGCTGGGGTGTCGTGGGAGGATGTGTTTAAATCTCTGCAACTCCTTACTGCCCCTCTGGCCCTGCCTCTGGGAGTGAGGAGCCTAATGACCAGGGATGAGAGGAGGCAGATGGGAAAAACAGAGACCATGGGCAATGGCTGGCCCCAGGAAAGGAAGGAAAGCCCGGAGAAGGACGGGGCCTGGGCTAGGCCTGGCTGGAGGAAGCACACTGTGGCTGCTGACTCGGCATCGCAGATGTGCCTTCAGGGCAGAGATTGCCCAGCCTGACTTCAGCTTACTGTGGTATCAAGAGTCATTGTTTTATTCCTCGCAGGGTCTCTTCTCTCTCATCTTCTAGAGTCTCATAGAGTGAGATGATGGCTATGAAAACACTTTGAAAAGTATGAACACCATAACACATGGGGGTTGCTTTTCTTTTTTTTTTTTTTTTCGAGACAGAGTCTCATTATGCTGCCCTCGGTAGAATGCCATGGTGTCACAGCTCTCAGCAACCTCAAACCCTTGGGCTTAAGTGATTCTCTTGCCTCAGCCTCCCAAGTAGCTGGGGACTACAGGAGCCTGCTACAACGCCAGGCTATTTTTTTTTCTTTTTTTTTTTTTTGAGACAGTCTCAAGGGGTCACCCTGGCTAAAGTGTGTGGCGTCACAGCTCACAGCAACCTCAAACTCTTTGGGCTTAAGCAATTCTCCTGCCTTAGCCTCCCAAGTAGCTGAGACTACAGGAGGCTGCTTGTTATTGCTTATATCTTACGTCCTGTCCTTCCCCAAAGTAAAATCTCTCACTAAACTCAAGGAGCCAAGATCACTTCTGAGGGGATTTGGTGGCTGGGGGCCTGAAAGAGGAAGAGGAATATACCAGCTAGAATCTGCCTTGTCTTCCCCAGGGAGAGAGCTCCTGCTCAGCCTCCCTCAGGTCCATCCACCTTTCTCCCACTCATGGGCATCCCATGAGTGTCCAGTTTCTTTCTGGGTGGGTCCTTGCTCTCTGGCTGATTCTCCCCTCTGACTCCAGCCTGGTCCTTGGGTCATTCCTGTGCCCCAGTTCTGACCACAGTCGGGGCTGGAATTAAGGTTTTTAAAGGTTGTAGGTAGTTTTATAAGCAGAGAAAAGTGCTCTAACCTAATAGGGAGAAGATAGCTTGTGCAAAGCCTTTTGTCCTAGAAGGCAGAATTTATTATAGTTGTGAGTATGGGTGTTAATGATGATGATTAGAAAGAAAGATTGCCCCCAAGGCAATCCACAGTATAGGTAAGGTCATTTTTTAGATGCAGTCTTTGTAGTCAAATAAACATTCTGGGCAGAAGACACAGTCTTGTTAATGTACCTCTCAGTAGCCTTCTGAGATGACATAGAAAATCCTAATCCTAGCCCACAGGTCACTGGCTCTGAGGTGAAGTAGCTCAGGATGTCTCAGCTCCCTGGGCCTGGGAGTGTCTGTAGTACTGTGGGTGAGGACAGATGGATGTAGCCCTTGGTGAGTGAAGCACATCCACAGTGTGACTCCATATGCCCTGGGAAAACCCTACTGCCCTAGAAAATAACTTACCACCCCTAGGCAATAGAAGAGAGAAAAAAAATTTTAATAGAAAATTTGTATAAAGAGCTTAAGATTTTGATTCTTAAAGTGAGGGTGGAAAAAATCCTCTGGAAAGGATAATTCGACAGTGTATTTTATTTATTATCTTGGTTTGAATGCATTTCAGGTAATTTTCTGAAAACACTAATCTTTGGATAAAAGAAGGTGTGTGGGGGTAGAACACAAGGAATTGGGTGGCTAAATGTGGTGGGAGAGGAAGTATACACAGAAAGGGGAGAGACTCTGTGCTGACATCTCGCTTTGGTTTGGGACTGGTAAGCCGAGTAGATACTGGTTTAAAGGAACCTGTGATTTAGGGCTTTGTGACTCACAGTGCACAGGATGATATTGCTTATAAGTTCTGCAGGACACATTGCATTTTCAGCAGAATCTTGCCTTTCAAGAAACCTAATTACGTGGCCCCAGGTCTGAATTCAGTGGTGCTAGAGAGCTGAATATAGAGGCATTTAAAGACAGAATTCTGTGCCACACAGAAGTTGTGTTTAACTGATTAGCAGATTAGTTAACAAGGGCATACACATGGCTTAGATAGTTTATGAAAATGACTATTTTAAGTCTTTAATCCCTAACTGTTATTTCTCAATTGCTTTGATGAGGACTGGGATTTCTTTTTTTGGTTTTGGTAGCATGTTTTGTGTTCAATATTTGTGTTAGGATGGGGAGAAGTGCACATGTGTTCACGTGCCTGCACACACGTTCTTGCTCCTTAATACACGCCCCCTTCAGAGATAAATCCTTCAAAAACCAATATCTACATGTGATAGCTAATGGGGGCGGGGGTAGTCTCTCCATTTTAATCAGGAAATTCACTAGGTTTAATGGCGTTCGACACACATGAAAGGCTATGATTTCCCACCAAGGGAACTATTCTCCCACAAGGAAAGTTAGAAAGAATTTGAAGAAAATGTGAAACAATTAGAATCCACCCAATCACTTTTGAAGCAGTTTGAGAATTTTCTTAGATGTATCAAGACCACAGACACAAAAAAAGGGGTTATAAAGAAAAAGACAAGGGAGAACAGAGAAGAATGGGGAAGAGAGAAATAAAACAGAAAGAAGAGGGAAAAGATGACTCTAATCTTGTGTCAAATTCTCAGGTTCCTAAAATCAATTGAACTGAAACAGCCTGTTCAAAACATCTGAAATTGAAGAAAGGAATGTGGACAGCTTAAAATGCAATTGTCTTCCCATTCATAAAGGATCAGAGGACCATATTATGACCTATATTAATTATTTAAAACATAGTAAATATTAATTTATTTATTTTCTGAGACAGAGCCTTAAGCTGTTGCCCTGGGTAGAGTGCGGTGGCATCACAGCTCACAGCCACCTCCAACTCCTGGGCTCAAGCGACTCTCCTGCTTCTGCCTCCGCCTCCCAAGTAGCTGGGACTACAGGCGCCTGCCACACGCCCAGCTATTTTTTTGTTGTTGTTGTTGCAGCCATCATTGTTGTTTGGTGGGCCCGGGTTGGATTTGAACCTGCCAGCTCAGGAGTATGTGTCTGGCGCCCTAGCTGCTTGAGCCATGAACCAACATAGTAAATATTTTTAAAAACAAATTCTATAACAATTTATATGTCAGTCACATTTAAGGGAGCAAGTTAAGTAGCAAGATTAAAGAAGAACGGTGTCCAGATTGTCAATGTAATTAATGATGTCTTCTCCATTTATAACTCACACGTAGGCATGATACTGTTTCCTAGAATACTGAACAACCAGTTCATTAACTATAATTTACTGAGCATCTGCTGTGTGTCTAACCCTGTCCTGGACACTGTCATATCAAAGAAGTAAAAGATGATTCCTGGTTTTCAAAGTTTAGAGAATGAGACGCAAGCAACTGAATGAAACCATAGTAACACAAAATAGAACATTCCATTCACCCAAAAGAAAGACAAAAGTTGTATCCAAGGAGTTTAACTTTAAAATGGAGTGGTTCTTAAATTCATGGCAGGTGCCATCTAGTGGCTACAAAGAATAATTGTGAAGGAATAATTGTGAAGCATCCAGGAAGCTGGAGCAAAGACTAATTCACATGTAATTCCCTGTGATTTTGTCAGTTTTACAGTCTTGCTGTATCTTAGAAATAAAATTTAAAAAGCAATTATGTTGCTGGTAACAGTATCACCAGGGTAACATATTTCAAAATTATAGTAAAAATTTCAGCAAAGAGGGTCATGAGGGCAACTCCTGGTTTGTCACTGGATTCAGGCAGCATAGGACAGGAGTGACTGTTTAATAAGATGCCTGTATTCATAATTCTGTGGATAAACTTATGCTAAGTTGTTTTCGTACAAAGAATTTTCTCATAGTGAAGATGGTAAAGGTGAGGAAAAGTGGAAGATCACAAAGAGAATGTCAATAAAAAAATTATAAAGAGCCATGAGTTTTACAACACACTTACTTCCTTCCTGCATGTAAACTTACCCCACAGGTAGCACTCCAATGACAGTTTGGAAATTGATTTCCCGTTAACTACAGAGCTAACTGTATAAATTTCATGCAATCAGGTAATATTTGAGGAAAACAAGATAAGTATTATTGCTTAAAGCAAACAAAATATGAATGAAAATATATTAAAACTAACCATTGAAATGAGGTTGTGAAGAGTCTAACCATCGAAATGAGGTTGTGAGATATTATGAAGTAAATGCAGTGTCAGAGTTTATAACCACATACATTATAGAGAAAATGAGGTGAATCAAAGGATGCCTAGGAGAGGCCATTGGCAGGAGGGTGGATGGAGAGAGAGCAGACTTTAATATAAGTATTTATTGGCAAACACATTCTTTGGAAAACAAATAGGTGGTTATAAGGTACTTTATCCTCTTAAATAGCTTAAATACTCTCTAACCATCTTGTTCAGTTGATTAACTTACCTAGCAAATCCTTCCCCCGTGTAGGGAACAGGGGTGAGAAACACAGGCAGTCCTCGTGTGACTCCAGGGATGGCAGTGTCCATGTGGATGGGAAGAGAGAGCCATCGTAGGGCTGTGGCTGCATTTCTTCTGCCTTTTGAAGCAATAGCACTGACACTGTAGCCAAGAGAATAATTTTTTTCCTAGTGCTCAGCTACAGGTTCTTCATTTTGAACAGAGCTTAATCTAAACCTTTTTGAGGCTAAAGAGCAACTGAAGAACAATGAATAATTCACTTTACATTCTGAAGGTGCATCCCAGTCTGTGGTTCAAAGCCCAAAGATCTGACCCACTTGTTTACTCCAGGTTACACTAACTTCACAATTTTACAACCCTTTTTTTCTGCCGTATTTTCTATTTTCTTCTTGCTCTGCCTCCTCGTGACTACCTGGTGTCTGTATCTGTTTCTTCACTTCATTTTACTTCTTTTTCCACTTTATTACAAAGTATCTCACTTTCAAAATCTGGTGAAATAAGGCCCTTTACATTTCTCTCCCCCTCTTAAAATTAAAACAGAACAGCCCTACTGAGATGACTTTCAAATTTAGCAGTGATGCCAAACTGATTTTTTTATCCAGTGAGTTAGAAGCCCTTAATTGGAAAGAAATAGTTTCCCCTGCCCCTGATGGAAAGAGCAGAGTCTGTTATCACGACCCAACTCTGGAGGTTTGTCAGGAGCCCAGGGAAATGAGTGGGGAAGGCCCTTCTGGGCTGTAGGAGTGACCTTATAAACAAGCTCAGTTCATTAACCTTCCCGCTGGCGTCTACGTGCCTGCACATGGGGGCGAATGACCATGAGCTTTAAGTTGGGGTTTCCTGGCTTTGTGAAGTTTGACAACCCAAATGTTCTTCAATTGTGTTTGGGATATGTGTATTTCCCAGTTTTTATAGTAGTCTGTTTAGAAGAATGAAGAAAGAGACATTAAATATTTATTTTAGTTGACAAGATAAATGAAAGCTGCTACTGGGAAGATATCTGGCAATTCCGAAATCTAGGTTTGTTTTTCCACTTCCAAAACATGCCCATTGTGTGCCTTTGAATTGATGACACATGAATTAGATAATTTAAAAACCATGTCCTTATGAGGCTGATTATAATAAATATTTATTTTGAAGACTTTAATTTAAAGATTCTAATCTTGAAAGGAAATTTAATTTCCTCAGGGAGTAGAGTCTTATCTTTCCCAGGATGCCCATAGACTCATTTTGGAGGGTCCCTAGAAAATTCTAGACCTGCACAGGAACAGAAGCAGTTTATCTGGCAAATCAGTGAGCCTGTAAATGCCCAGCCATTGTCAGCAGGGCTTCCCAGTACAGTGCTGGTTCCCAGGCTAACCCCAAAAGGCATCTGACCCAGCAGCAAAGCTGACTGGTTATAGGACCAACACAACTCTACCTCCTTGTTGCCCCTGATATCCACCCTCAGGATGCCAGAGAATCCTTTTGCTGTCAATGAGTTCAGCGACCTCTCTGCTCGGGGTCCTCCCCAAGTGAGGGGACAGATTCTTCTACTCTGAGACCAGCTGGCTGGCACAAGTGAGCTACTGAGACCTTACTGGAGAAATCTCCACTGGGCTGAATCAGCTGAGCCCTAAGCCTCTCAGCACCATTGAGCTGCCCCTTGTTTGACAAAAGCTTTAACCCCCAGAGTCAGCCAGGCAGACAACTTCTCATCCCACTTCAAAGCCAAGCACCTGACAGATTGAAGAAAGGATGGATTGAGTGTCATGAGGTTTCTGTTGAAGGCTCTGTGTGTGTAGGACTGAACACACCAGTATGTCCTGAGACAGTTAATCATGGAGCGGGAAGATAAGTGGATCCTCCATGCCCAGGTTCCTTAGCAGTGCTGGGATAGACAGGACTCAGCTGCTCAGGTGTTTACTAAGAGCCATTGTAGGAGAGGCAAAGGAGAAAGTGGTCCCTCAGTTTGGGAGTTGACAGCCTAATGTGAAGAGACAGACGTACAATTCTCCGTGACATTGTACCTATCCCTTAGGACAGTGGTTCTCAACCTTCCTTAATGCCGCAATGTATTTTCATTGTCAAAAAGGGGTTGTGAGCCCCAAGTTGAAACCACTGCCTTTGGACTTCATGAGAGATGTCAGTGAGAGTTGGAGGAACTAGAGAGGGCCCTACAGAAAAGGTGAGGCCTTGAGCTGGCTCTGCAAGAGTCAGAGATTGGGGAGGAAAGGAAGAGAGAAGGCACAAAGTTTCTGCAGCAAAAAAGTTTGCCAGGTGTGGGAAGGAGGTGCGTGGTGTACCACTGATGATTTGAAAATCAAATTGCTCTAAAAACAGATTTCTTTCTGGGGCGACTTGGAAGTTAGGCAGTTTTTACTCTTGATGTGATTGGCAATAAGAGAAAGCATTAGATGCTTCCACAGGGCCTGGCAGGGCGGAAATAGTTTGTTAGGGTGATTTAGTCTGACAGATATATGTAAGCTAACCTGTTTGGAGGGTTTGTTGTAAGGAAAGAGGAAACCAAGGAAACTTCCTCTCTGTGCAGATAAATGCCAGGACTGTACCTGGAAGTCATGCATTCTCAAATAGTGTGGTGATAATGACACCACAGCATCACTTCTGACTTGTGAGAGTCCAAGTAAATGAGACCGTGAGCCCATCATAAAAATTGCTGTGATAACCAAGATTTTGAGAAATATTTAGATATATTACCTGATATAATAAGAAATTATACTAGGTAAATCAGGCAATCTGGTGGTTCTTGGGTGGGACTATATTTATTTCAGTGATTTCAGCAAAGAGCAAAGGGTCCTCAGGGTGTTAAGTGATTCTTCATGGTTCTCCACATTTGCCTTTGCCCACTTCCCATGAAAGCCAGACACTTTACGGAGCAAAGACTGGGACATTCGGGACAGCCAAGCCCCATCATTTCAGACCTGCCTGTTTATCTGAGAGTGTAATAAGGGGGATATTTCTATGACTATGACTTCATGTTTCTTCCTATCAGCACCTGCCACACCTTCCCTTCTTTCATTGAAATAAGGAGAAACAGATAGAGAAAGCCCTGGAGGGCAAACCGTACATCCAGGGCTTCCTGAGGTCCCAGGTAGGACCTGCAGGGCAGTATCCAGAGGAACAAAGATTTAAGCACAGCAAGGTTCTCCTTATCCGAGCTCCTCCTCACACCTGTAGTTAACACAGAGCCAAAGATGGCTCCATGCTGCTTCCCCACCTTAGGGGCACATAATTTTAACTTTTAATTTATTTCACCTTCTACTAGAATGAGCTTGACCTAGCAGCTAGAAGCCCCAGCTTTCATTCTTGCTCTATCCCTGGACACCTATGTGAATGTCTCGCAAATTGCCTGCCTTCCCTGGCTTTCTGCTCCCTCATCCACAAAAACTGGGGTATGAGGGTGCGTGAGCCCTTCTGGTGGTCCACGGAGAATAGGCTGTGTGTAGTGGGAGTGGCGGGAAGGAGAGTCTTCTGAATAGATCCTTTTCCTTCCTCCCAGACTTGACTTCAGGAATGGGAGGCACAACAGGTTTTGGGTAAACCCACAATGACAGGTTGAGCAGAATGGCACAGACAGAAAGCTTGGATTGTGTTCATCTGGATGTGTGCATTTGGTTTATCTTCTGGGTTTGATTCCTTGAGCCTCTGCCCATATGATGGGCCACGTTCATGTATCTTCTTTCCCTACATGATATTTGTTTTTAAATTCAGAATCACAGAACTTATTGGTTATCATCCTGAGGAACTTCTCGGTCGCTCAGCCTATGAATTCTACCACGCACTGGACTCAGAACACATGACCAAAAGTCACCAGAACCGTAAGTTCCTGGAGTGTCCCTGGGGCTTCCTTGTGTCTGTGGCATCTGGCCTTGAGTGGGATGTGATCAGTGAGAAGACCAGGCACATTCTTCATAGAGTCACCACCTATGTGGCAGACCAGTCTCAGGCCCTCAAGATAGAGAACAGGGCTGCCACCTGCCTATATGACACCTTCATGTATTTTAGAAAAAGGACCTTTCCTCCATGGGGTCAGACTCATGCCAAGGCACACAGCTTGGGGAGGTCCCATGATGTACCTCCACTGAGTGCCCTTGGGTGGGCAATGGTTTATACACACTACGGAATAACCTTGTAGAGAGAGTGGCCTAATGGAAATTGGTAGAATTGATACCTACCCTGAGGGATCTGATTTCTGAAGATCAAAGAGGACCGTGGGCTCCTCCGAAGCAGGATGGTTCATCCTTTTGGATCTTAGACCTCAGTATCTTGCCATAGTGTTTGGTGTAGTACAAGGATTAATGAGTAAAAAACCCATGGGCAGAACTTTTATGTGGAAAAGAATGCTTCAAAACAAGTACCCACAGTGGTACAGACAGTGGTGCTGAGGAGATTACAGAAGGATTAAACATGGGTGAGCTAAGGCTGAGAAGATGCCCAATGGTCCTGCTGGCAATGGAGAGAATGGATGTGCGGCTATTTTACCATGGCCTAAGTTTGCCCATCTATTCCAGCATTATTAGAACAGTTGAAGTTCAGAGAAGCTAACAGATTGGCAATCCTTTAGGCTGTTTGCAAGCATGGTTGATGCTTTTTTAAGGAGGAGAATCTCCTTCTGGTTGGTTCCTCTGCTTCTTCCTCATGACTTTGGGGTTGATCTGGTAGTACAACAGGGCACATCAAGATATCTCTGAGAAGTTTCTCACCGTCTTCTGTGACAAAATAAAATACGCAAAACAACCTAGATTCAGCCCTATTCTGGGACCCATGGTTGGGGGAGGGAGGTAGAGCTGGAAGTACTCTTGTATGCCCGTGAATGTGACCCAGCCCGACTTAGCCTGCCCAAGCTTTGACAGAGTAGGATCTGTTTCCAGCCTTGCATGTGGGATTCCCCCAAACTTTCCTGGTCTGTGCTTCCAAAGGCAAGTTGACAGAATCATCTAGGTTCTGGGACACAGGGCCCCAGCTCAGGCCCAGCTGCCCCACTGATTTCCCCAGGGCCTGGCTGTCTGGGCTTCCTACTTTTAGATGTAAAATTGTAGAAAAGACTACCCTTCCTTCCAAGTCAAGTGTGAAAGCAAAGCAGGGGAGAATGTGAAAAATTTATGGGAATTCTTTGAGGACAGCATTATTGTACTTTATCTTCTGAGATGGGAAAACGGAAGAAGCTACTGTCAAAGGGTACAAAAATTATGACTTCTCACTAAGCATATAAAAAGGATTTTCCCCCTTCTTATTAGAATATCCTTGATCCGTAAAAAAGGCTGGGGTAAAAATTTTTCATATTAGTGTTCTGCTGACTCTAGGTAAAACAGGGTGCCTTTTATGGAATCCATGTATCAGGTATACTTAAAGGCAATTCATGGCCCAAACAGAAATCACAGGTTCTTGTCAGGATCCCTGATAGAGATAAGTAAAGTTGCTGAGCTCTGAGTCCTGTTCTCTCTCACTCTCTCCCTTCTTTTCTACCTCCCCACCTTTCTCCTTCCCCTCTCCCTCTCCCATTTATCCTTGGGTTTTTGCAAATAAAGTTGCACTTCAGACTCATGTTCCTGCTGTGGAATAAGTGGAGGCTCATGTTTTAGGCTGACCCAGGTTCACACACTGGGGTCCCCAATTTATGCAACTGCATGTCTTAGCCTGTAAAGGTTTATGGTTGAAATGACTGGGGAAGCTCAGTCCAAAACCAGATTTAGACTATTGAAAGCCATCTTTTCCAAATGGATAAATAATTTATACATTGTGATTCTCAGAGGGTGGGGTCTGGGGGCCGGCTTCTCTTTGTTGTATTGAGGATATTATGTGCTCTTAGGAAAACAAGATTAAAGACCATAAAAAGCCTATCTAGAAAGTAGCAGGCCCCTCACCATGGCTGGCATTAATGAGCAGATGATTAGAAAGCTGGCATTAATTATATTCTCCTGACAGAGCAGGCCCTCGCCTGCAATTGCTAGAAATGCAGTTAAAACCTTACTTGCTGCACTGCTTGATCAAAAGACTAAGAGGTTGAATTGGGTTTCCATTAAGAACCGTCTAAATAAGTTAACTCCAGGCACTTGAAATTGTGCAAGAATCATTTTACTGTAGCAAGGAGGCCTCACTGCCACAGATAAAGGGATAGCAAAGAGGAAAAAAGTTTTTTCCTTCACTGAGGAGTCAGCGATGGTTTAGGAAAGTGGCAACAGCAAATTTAGTCTTCCCAATGAGTTGTGGCTCAGGATATTATAGTAAGAGAACAGTGTACTAGGAACCACAAGGCCTGTTGTCTAGCCTAAACTCCCTTGCTCTTATCCCGTGTGATATTAAGCAAGTCACAATCCTCTGGGCCTATTTCTTCATGTTAAAAGCGAAAGATATCTATCTTCTCTACAGTGCAGGATTTTGTTAAAAAGACTTGACTAAGATGATAACAACCACTTCATAAAATAATTTGGCAGCTTCTTATGAAGTAAACACATATTTAGCATATAACACAGCAATTACACTCCTAGCTACACCCATGAGAAATGAAAATATATGTTTATACAAAGATTTATACACAAATGTGTATCGCAACTTTGTTCATAATAACCCCAAACTGAAAACAATTCAAACATCCATCAACAGGCAAATGTTCCATCAACAGGCATCAAACTAATCATGGTCCACCCATGCAGTGGAATATTACTAAGCAATGAAAAGGAATGACCACAAGTACCCTCAGCAGCATGAGGAATCTCAGAAACCAGCTGAGTAGACAGATGCCAGACAAGAGGAAATACTCCTGTGTGATTCTACTTACATGAAAATCTAGAAAAGACAATTCCAATACATCATGACAAAAAAGCAGAGCAGTGAAACCGGGGGTGGAAATAAGGATTAGCTGCCAAAAGGCTTAAGGAATTTTGGGGGGTGATGGAAAAGTTCTATACATTCACTGTGCTGATAGTTACAGAGGCACATACATTTGTCAAAACTCATTGAACTGTATGCTCGAAATTGGTGCATTTTTGATCGAAGGTAAATTAAAACTCAATGAGTTGATTTTGTTTTTTTGTAGAGACAGAGTCTCACTTTATCACCCTTGGTAAAGTGCCATGGCGTCACACAGCTCACAGCAACCTCCAGCTCCTGGGCTTAGGCGATTCTCTTGCCTCAGCCTCCCGAGTAGCTGGGACTACAGGTGCCCACCACAACACCTGGCTATTTTTCTGTTTTGGAGTTTGGCCGAGGCCGGGTTTGAACCCGCCACCTTCCGTACATGGGGCCAGCGCCCTACTCGATGAGCCACAGGTGCCACCCAATAAGTTGATTTTGTAAAATGAAAAGTAAAAAAAGCTAGACAAAAAGTCTTTCATTGGGACTATAATTCTGTCTGCTGTTTGCACCTGAGGGGACTTTTCAGCAAATCACTCAATAATATTAAGTCTCAGTTTCTTCACTGTAAATTGGTAATAATAATATCTGCCTCACAGTATGGCTTGTTACATGAGGTAACAGTGACACTGATTTCTTCTGGAGTGTTTTACGTGCCACACACTGTTCCAAGTGCTTTGCTGAAATGAATTCATCTTGCACGACAGTTTCAAATACCACAAAGCACTACACAAGTGTAAGTTACAGTTGTTGCTGTACCTTATACATGCTCGTTAAATTTTTGAAGAGGGTAAAATGTGCCAAGTAAAACCTAAATATGAAAGATTACAAACTGAGCTACACTCTCCTGCCATACGGGGCTGGTAAATGAGGTGGCGGCCCCGAGCCTACAGAGGAACTGAGGAGACTGTGTGTGTACAGAGAAACTGGGTCTTCTCCCACAGGCCCCTCATTACACCATCTACAAATGTGTTACAAACTGGCGGTGACAGGGCCTGGGCACTGTACGTGTTAGTACCTTTGGGAAAAGTAGCTTTTCTTATACGTTTGTCCATGGCATTTGGTCAATATCTCATCCTCAGTACAACCACCGTGGCATAATGAGTAGCTAATAATGTCAGCTATTATCATTGCTACTATTATTATCAATGTCCCCTTTTGCTGAAGAGAAAACCAAAACCAAGAAAAATTGTCCCTTTCCCAGAATGCCCATGCTAGCAAGATTTCCTGATTCTTCTACATGCTTCTTCCCAATTCTCTGTGATTCTCAAAGAATGAAAATAAATGGGGAGCCCATAAAAATACCAGACATTCTAACGTTAGTATACTTTAATGTAAAGGGATTCCTTTTTAATGAGAGTGGATAGAACACTCCAGATGGAAGAGGACAGTCAGGCTGTGGAACTCCTTCCTTAGTGTTTTTAGATGGTAAAACCACTTTTTAAATGACCATTTAGGACTATCTGGAAAAAAGAACGAAGGCATGGGCTGGAAGCCTAGCAGGGCAGTTGGGAGGATGTAAAGGGCTTGTTATGCCTTATGAAGAATCTGTGTATACTGCTGTGTAGACCCTTCCCTTTCTCCAGCAAGCCAAGAAAGGGTGGTTTGCCTTCCCCTTGCTGTGGGTTACAAACCTTCTGTGCCCAAAAAGTGGCAGACCTGACAGATAACCTGAAAAGGAAACTGCTTCTATTCACAAGCCGGGTGCTGGTGATGGGTGTGCTGCAAAAAGCTACCCAGAGTCAGGCTTTCTCCAAGCCACTTACTTGCAAGTTCCCACTACCTGGAGAGTTAGGCAGGGGAGGGGCTGCCTTTCCTTGAACCCTGAGGAAAGTAGGGCAGGCTCTGGTTCTGGTTCTGCTCACTACAGAGCTGGCCTCTGGGTGCCTTGTGAAGGGGTTGGTGATGGGCTCTTCTCTCATTAGATGGCCTTGGCCTTGGCAGAGTCACTTAACCTCCCTTAACCTCCTTTTCTTGTATTTGAAATATCGAGCTGGCTGGGATGATCTTCAAGCTGCCTTCCAGGTCACTTGCCCTGGTCCTGGCTTGGGACACTCAGTCCTGTCCACTCCCTGCAGACTGCGCCCCCCTGAGCACATGGTGCATGCACCTGCCCCACCTCCCCGAGCTCAGGCTCTGTTTCTCCTCCCCCAGTGTGCACCAAGGGCCAGGTGGTGAGCGGCCAATACCGCATGCTTGCCAAGCATGGAGGCTATGTGTGGCTGGAGACCCAGGGGACGGTCATCTACAACCCTCGCAACCTGCAGCCGCAGTGTGTCATGTGTGTCAACTACGTCCTGAGGTAACTACTAGACAGCAGGACCTTGCAAGAGGGCAGCAGGCCCAGGGCACTGCGTCCAGGTCCAGGGGCTCTTCACCGTGCTAACCTCAGCTTCCCTTGAACGTCTTGTGAACCACTGGACACTTACAATTTTATTCTGCCCGTTTTGCCCCTGTCATTTATGCTATGCCAATGACCTGGGGGTGGGGAAAGGCAGATGGCACCCAGTAGTCACTTAAATATTTTCTAAATGGGGAAAAGGGCAAGAAAATTTCTCTTACTTTCTAGGAGAAAAAAGTGTAACGCCTCCACTCTATAGAACGTGGGAAGAAAGCTAGAGGAAGTCACTGCAGGGGTAAAACAAAAACAGAAGCATTCTGGCCTCCTGTGCACCACCCAGCTCAGCTCTGATATAGAACAGCATCAAGACAGACACATATTCAGGAGCTACTCTTGGGGTCACTACCCCCATGAGTCACACTTCCATGGTGTAACTCTTTTCAAAATGCCAGCACACAGGGTTCCCACTCTTCTTTTTGTTTGAGAGCTTAGCTGTCAGGGTTTCCGTGTGTGGGGGGAGCAAAAGGATTTTGCTAGAAAATGTGGGAGGCCTGATGGCCTCTCTTGTCCCATTAGTGAGATTGAGAAGAACGACGTGGTGTTCTCCATGGACCAGACGGAATCCCTGTTCAAGCCCCACCTGATGGCCATGAATAGCATCTTCGACAGCAGTGGGGATGTGGCTGTATCTGAGAAGAGTAACTTCCTGTTCACAAAGCTGAAGGAGGAGCCTGAGGAGCTGGCCCAGCTGGCCCCCACCCCAGGAGATGCCATCATTTCTCTGGATTTCGGTGGGTGCTGCTTAGCTGAGCTGGGCCCGTGAAGCCTTCTTGGGGCTGCGGTGGGGAGTTCTTATAACAGGCCTAACCTTAACTTTGGACCTGCCTTTCCTTAACCAAATTTACCCTGCCCCTGCCATAAGTCGTGCTAATCACCTGTTACAGGACAGGCTCTGGTGGGCACGAAAAAGCAACATATGTAACCTGCCACTGAGCAAGCCCCTCTCAGATCTGTTCCCTTGAAGTGCTGAGTGAGGAGGGTTAAGAGAGAACCTCGCGTGAGAGGTCGGTCAATTCTCTATCATAGGCAGTGAGGGTTTGAGATGAGAGGGAGGAGTTATCACAGAGAGAGGGAAGATCCTCTTGTTTAGGCAATAGGCTGAATTGGATTGATATGGAGAGGGATAATTCCAGAAACATGGATGGAAAACAGATTGAGGCCCAGGATTAAGCCCTCAAATTCACAATTTCATTAATATGCTTGCCTGTCCCTCAGAATGCAAGTCTGAGGGTTTTCAGCCTTTTCAAATCCTTTTAAAGATGTTTTGTGCAACATCTGGGCTTCCTCTGCCCTGGAGTAAGCCCAGAGATTATAAGTGTTCACCACCAGGCCGTTGTCTCCACAGGATGTCAGAACTTTGAGGAGTCCTCAGCTTATGGAAAGGCCATCCTGCCCCCAAACCAGCCCTGGGGAGCAGAGATGAGGAGCCACAGCACCCAGAAGGAGGCTGGGGGCCTGCCTGCCTTCACTGTGCCCCAGGCAGCCGCCCCGGGCAGCACCACCCCCAGTGCCACCAGCAACAGCAGCTGCTCCACGGTGAGCTGACCCCCCAACTTCGGGTGAGAATAGAAAGAGGGTGGGCACCTCTTCCAGCTCTTGCCAGGTGACTAAAGGAACACTGGCAACAGAAGTGCTGCTCCCCTCGTCCTTTTGAGTTGTCACAGGGCCCCGTAGAGTGACTGGGACAGTTAGCCGCCAGGTATTGGAGGTGTTTCCTTGCTTTTAGTGTCCATCCTCCACCAAAATGATAAGTTCCTTGAAGGACTTTGAGCCCCTAGGTCAGCCCTAGTGCAGGGCAGTAACCATCCTATGCAGGGCACAGAGCTATACCATTTGCAGAGTCCTGGCAGCCACAGGCTTCATTTTACAATGAGGAGACTGAGGTTCAGAGAGGTTGATGAATTGACTGATTCACATAGCTCTTCAGTACTATAAATATTTGGTGGAATGGAGTTGAGTCTCTGGGTCCGAGGATGTAGTTCTCCTTCCATGCCAGGCTTCTGAAGAGACTGGTGCCATATACTTGGTTCCATTCTCCTCCTCTCTGGCCCCCCAGCCCAGCAGCCCTGGAGATTACTACACATCTCTGAATGATGACCTGAAGATTGAAGTGATTGAGAAGCTCTTCGCCATGGATACAGAGGCAAAGGACCAGTGCAGCACCCAGGTAAGGTGTGCATGCTCACCATCTGGTGGTGGCAGAGGCTCACATCCATTCTTGCAGCCTCGTCCCTTCATTGTAAAGAGCAGTGGGGATGCTTGGCCAAGGCCCAAGTTCCTTAAATGGGTGTTGATGTGGGAGCCTGTGGTCACCCCTGTTTCCCCACCCCTGGGCCTCTAGGTCCTTGATTATTAACTCACAATTTTTTTATCTCCTACTTAGATAGCTTTCTCAGTACACAAGAAAACCAAAACTCCAATACTGGACATTTCTTTAAGGAGGCTATACATTTAAAAACATATCCAGATTTATGAAACATTTGTAAACCTGGGGGACACTTAATTCCTTTACAAGTACATTCATCTTGGGATGTTTTTAAATAATCATTTGAAATGCAGGTTAAAATGACCTCTGTCTGATACTTTGTTTACTTACAACTTTTCGGAAACACATTCATTACATAAGGCCCAGTATTCTTCTAAAAATTATGCACCCAGGGAGGAGGTGAGTGGATGCATATGTGTTCACAAAACCCCAGCACATGATCTGGTTAGCCCATTTGTCTTAGTCTGGGTGTCCATCAGATGTCCATCTTGCTCCTCAGTTTGCATCTTTACCTTCCCTGGCACTAGTCCAGCTCTTTTGCAAAACTTCCCATTTTAGCCTTTCTGTTGCCCTCTGTCTCCATGGAAATACTATAGGATTTAAAACTTAGTAGTTAATCACACCTGTCTGCTCTGCTCCTTCAACACCTCCCAGGGTTGCACTCCTTAGTAAGTGTACTCCCCAGGGAGGGCATCAGACTCTGGAGGCAGGAGGTGTCTTCTGCATCTCCTTTGAGCATTCCCTGTAGGGCCCATGATGACACTGCATACCTATGGGGTGCTGAGTATCTGCTGATTGGAACAAAAATCCCTCTGTCCTGGGCCTAGCTGTCACTCAGTGACAGTCCACTGATGTCCTCTAGCCACTTTCCGCTTGCCTAGGTCTGAGCCAGGGCAGAGGAAGGAGATGAGGATAAGCTGTCCTCAGCACCCTCAGGGCCTAAGTGTATTGGGGCAAAAGAGAAGAAGGAACCAGCCCAGGCTGGAGTAGGCAGTGTGGCTTTGTGGAAGAGGTGGGCTGACCTGGCCACCAGAGAGAAGGTAGGAGAGAGGAGACTTTCTGGTCAGTTGGGGAGGTGGCACCAGTGTGGAGCATGGAGATTCATGGCATAGGGCAAAGAGAGGGCAAATGTGAGGAAAGACTAGTGCCCTTGACAGAAGGCCTGTACGCTGGATGGCCAAGTCTGAGACCACCTTGTTAGGCCTTAGGGAGCCAGTGGAGGTGTTTGAGCAGGAGAGTGACACCATAGAGCTGTGTTTGGGATGAATGGCACTGGGAGCGATGAGGGGCTGAGCTGGAATGGTGTTCATGAGGCTGTGCTTTGCCTCCCCCAGACGGACTTCAATGAGCTAGACTTGGAGACACTGGCACCCTATATCCCCATGGATGGAGAGGACTTCCAGCTGAGCCCCATCTGCCCGGAGGAGCAGCTCTCGCCGGAGAGCACGCAGCCCACCCCCCAGCACTGCTTCAGTACCATGACAAACATCTTCCAGCCACTGGTCCCTGGGGCCTCACATAGTCCCTTCCTCCTGGACAAGTATCAGCAGCAGCTGGGAAGCAAGAAGACAGAGCCTGAGCACCGGCCCATGTCCTCCATCTTCTTTGATGCAGGAAGCAAGGCGTCCCTGCCACCATGCTGTGGCCAGGCCAGCACCCCTCTGTCTTCCATGGGGGGCAGATCCAACACACAGTGGCCCCCGGATCCACCATTACATTTTGGGCTCACGAAGTGGCCCGTTGGGCATCAGCGCGCCGAGTCCTTGGGGGGGCCGCCCGTTGCCTTGTCGCACGTCTCGATGTTCAAGACGAGGTCAGTAGCAGTCACATTAGCAGGCTTTGTGCTGAGCAGAGAGGGGGTGCTGGGCTGGTGAGGTAGCTGACACTCCATTTAGCCCTTCTCTGTGCTTTGAGAGGTTAGGCTTTCAGGGGATCACCTCCAGGTAAATGAGGCCCAGAGTGGGACAGGTTCTTATCAGGGCTGGAGATCAAGAGAGGGCTAAGGACAGGGAAAGCGCTTACTGAGAACCACAACCCCAATGGATTTCTCCCATCAGGCCACCCAACAGTGCCTTTCTTATCTGGGGTTCATCATCTGAACCACAGAAGACAGAAAATTACTGAAGTGACTACATTTTCCATTCTCTCCTGGAACCCTGGTTGAGAAAAATGAAAAGATGTCCATGCTTCCTCCCTGCCCCCCTACTTTGCAGGGCCTCCACAGCAGCAGCCCCACTGAGCCAGGTCCAGGCACCATCATTGCCTTCTCCTTCCTGCCTTCCCACCACCCCTTCAAATCTCTCCAGTATGTCCCATTTCACCCAGCTGAGAGCTCACTGGGCCAAGCCCCAGCAATTGGTACACAACTTGTAGCTCCTAGAATCTGCTGGTGATGCTTCTCTGCAGTCCCTGCCCTTCACAGAGTACCTAACTGGTCTTCAGTGGGAGCCAAAGGGAGGCGTGCGGTTTGGACAGGGCAAGGGCGAGACAGGGGCAGAAGAAACCCTCCTCAGGACAGACACTGCCCAGCTGGGCACCACACACAAGGCCAAGACTGCCTGGGCATGGCCGAGGTGGGCACATGTACAGGGAGGTGCAGGTGGTTTGAGCCACCTGAGGAGGGAGGCAGGGCAGGTGCTCAGCCTGAAGACTGCCCTCAGGGTCTTTGAGTCACCACACTCATGCGTATTGGGTCTGAAAGGGCCTTGACAGCAGGTGAAGACAGCAAAGCTTTAGCTCCAGCCTCCCTCACGGCCCGCTCTCTTGGGCTTGGCAGGTCTGCAAAGGGCTGTGGGTCTCGGGGCCCAGACGTGATGAGCCCAGCCATGGTAGCCCTCTCCAACAAGCTGAAGCTGAAGCGACAGCTGGAGTATGAGGAGCAAGCCTTCCAGGACGTGAGCGGGGTGAGCCCTCCCTGACTGGCCACAAGGGCAGGCTGGGTGGGAAGCTGGCCGTGAGGGCTACAGGGGATGTGGAGCTGCTCCATACCCACCCCAGCCCGACCCTGCCTGGGGACTGGTTCTCTGGCCTTCTCTACATCTGCCCTTCCCACACCCAGGGGGATCCACCAGGTAACAACGCTTCACATTTGATGTGGAAACGGATGAAGAACCTCAGGGGCGGGAGCTGCCCTTTGATGCCTAATAAGACACTGAATGCAAACGTCCCCAATGGTGAGCAGCAGTGGCAGGCCTGGGCCTCCCGGGGGCTTCTGGTGGAAGGGCCACGCCCAAGGGCCCATCCCGGCTCCTCTGCTCACTCACTACCGACCTTACCTGCCTCTCTAGCTTCATCAGAATGGATACGGTCCTCTGCCCCACCTTTCACACACCCAATTCCCCGCTCTGTGCTCTGGCTTGGATGAGGTTTGGCAGAATTTCTGGGTTCTGAGGCCCTGGGCAGGTGCTAGTTCTGGTGACTCAGAGCACCTTTTGCAAAGGGAAAGGGCTGTTGGGGGCTTCATGACCTTTCCCATTCTCTTTGGACCAGTGCTACTCTCACTCTCTGGCTTTGGTCTTTCAGATGAGTTTACCCAAAACCCCATGCGTGGCTTGGGCCAGACTCTGAGACACCTGCCTCCGCCACAGCCGCCATCTACCATGACTCCCGGGGAGACCGCCAAGAGTGGGTTCCCCTTGCAGTGCTGTGCCACCCAGTACCAGGACTATGGCCTGCCTTCAGCTCACAAGGCATCAGGTGGGTGCACCGGGGACTGGCGTCCCTACCCTGGGGTCTTCCGGGAGACGAGAGGCCATCACCCTCGCAGAATAGGAGGTCAGCATTTTGAAAACCCCCAGAGACTTAAGACACTTGCCTTCACTGAGTGCCTGCTACCCCAAGTGCCCTGCTAAATACCACCCACGGGATTCCTCAACCTGCCACAGTGCCATATTCCCTAGGGCCAGCCCACCTCTCCTTTCTTCCAGAGTGCACATGGTGCCAGGTGCAGGGTCGCTTGGCACTGATACACCAAAAGGACTCCCTTCCTGGGGCCCAGGGTACCTCATCACTAGGTCCTTTTGACACATTAGTGACTAGGAATCCTGGGGAGTAGGTCTAAGACATTACTAAAAGGGCCAAAGACCTAATTCAAACTCAGGCTAGAAAAGCTAAAGGAAAGAACCCAGATCACAGAGGTTGGCTACCCCTAGAACACTGTTCTGCCAACTGAAGGTTACTGACTGGCAGGAGTGCCTGCAGAAGAAAGGGGGTTAGCCAGGAACTGATGAAGGAGGGAAAGTTAAGGATGTAGCCATGGACTACACAAGGGCAGCAGAGTTTGGCTCCCTGTGAGGACAAGGAAGGGCAGGGCAGCCCCCTTGAGAAGAGTGAGCTCTCCTTCCCTGAAAGTGGGTCAGTGGGTCAGAAGGCCACCTGTCCTCTGTACTGCAGAAGGAGCCCTCCCATGATCAGCTGACTCCCAGGGCTGTCTCTGCCCTGACAGTCCCAGAACCTGTGTCCTTAACTCAGATCTTCACTGTATGGCCTAAAGCCCCCCAGAATCCAGGCAGGAGCTGAGAACATGCCAGAGAAGGCAGCATGGAGAGGGCGGCTGGAAGGTCTGCCTTCCATTCAGGGCTGCCTTAGTCTGATAGCATCTCGCAAAACATACAGGTCTTCACGAGAATGCTTTCTGTTTGGCCTGAACATAATTTGTGGTTTTGTAAAAACATACCAGACCCTTGTCTTAAAAGAGGGCAGTTTCCTCAGCAATATAGTTCGGGGTAAATTATAGTTCTGTGCTTCAGAGTCCGGGCTGTTGAGCTGCTACACAGCCCTGGGCTCAAATTCCAGCTCTGCTATTTACTGTCATGTCAGTTCAGATGAGAGGTTTTGCATGGCATGGGTTAGGCTCAGTGACTGGTACGCATTTGTATTCAGTAAAAGGTAGTCAGTGTTATGCTTCCTCATATGAAGCCCCCAAGTTACCTAGAATATTGACATCAAGAGAAAATCATACTCTTTTCAAGTAGGATTTAAGAAGGCGGGAAGTTAGCAAGGTAATAGGAGCTTGTATCCATTTCTGCTGTCCCAGCCTCTGCCCGCAGGAGCACAGCTGAGCTGAGGAGTCAGGCAGAGACTCCAGGAAAGGGCTAGGAGGTTCAGGGTGAAGAAAGGAAGGCAAGGTGGGCACCTCACATCAAAGGAGCAGAATGCAAGCTTCCAGGCTGTTTGCTGCCACCTGGGCCTTCCCTTTCTGGGGTAGGGCCTGTTTGAGTGCTGGGAGTTTCCTTTCTGTCCTTCCCCTGTCCACCTACTCAGAGAATGGCCCAGGGGTGAGAAGGTGGTGGGTGGTAATTGGAAACTGGATTTTCAGGCCCTTGAATCTCAGAGAAGGGTGTGTGTGTGTTTTCTCTGTGTATACAGAATTCCCTTTCTGCCAGCAGACTGGACATGCCTGTCTCTGTGTGTGCCTTCCTCATCCCCGCTAGCCTCTGATGGAACAGATGCTTTTCAGACACTTAATGTAGGCCTTTTAAAATATGGTACCAACCATTCCTTTCAGGTATAGCAAGCCGGCTGCTCGGGCCCTCGTTTGAGCCCTACCTGCTGCCCGAACTGACCAGATATGACTGTGAGGTGAACGTGCCTGTGCCAGGAAGCTCCACGCTCCTGCAAGGAGGGGACCTCCTCAGAGCCCTGGACCAGGCCACCTGAGCCAGGCCCTCCCACCCGGCAGCACCCTGCCGATGCCGTCCCACCAGCTTCACCTCTCCGGCTGTATTTGCAACTAGGTATTTCTAACGCCTGCACACTTTTTACAGGATGGACTTAACCTGGCAGACTTGCCCAGGTCACCAAGCAGTGGCCTTTTTTCTGAGATGCTCACTTTATCTATATTTTTAAAATACACAATTGTTTTACCTGCTCTGTCAATGAAAATGTTCTTAAATTTTATAAGATTTTCTTCTCTGTCTTCAATTACTTCTAATTTATATTATCCATAAGTTCTCTCTTTCTCTTCACCCCCTGCCCCATCTCCCACCCTTGCTCTCCCCACACAAATATTCATACTAACAAGTTTGGTGTATGTTTGTTCTCCCGTAGGAAAAGCTTTGGCTTCATTTAATCAAAAAGATTCTTTGTTGTTGTTGCCAAAGAGAAACAAAATGATTTTGCTTTCCAAACTTGATTTGTGGCTTTTCCCTCTCGAAGCCCTTCTTCCTTTTTTTAAAACAAATCACCATATTGTAAATTTCAGTCCTTTTTTGTTTTTGAAGCTGACTCTTTACTCTAATTTTGGTATGACTTCTGGAGAAAAAGAAATGTGAAGGGTAAACTCCAACGTCTGTGGTTATCTGTGAAAGTTGCACAGTGTGGCATTTCCTAAACTGGTGTTTTTTCCCCCCATTTGGTTGATTTTTATTATTATTATTATTCAAAAACATAACTGAGTTTTTTAAGAAGAAAATTTATATCTGGGTTAAGTGTTTATCATATATATGGGTACTTTGTAATATCTAGAAACGGAAATGGAATCTTGCTCACAAAATCACTTTAAGATCTTAAGCTATTGATTTTATTTTTCTTGGCGGTTGCTGACACTGCAGAATTGTACAGTACTCCCGAGGGCTTGTACTAACACTGCTAAAGGTCTGTCTCTCTGTTGGCTTTCTGCTTCTGTGATATGCCACGGTGTGGCAAACAGTCCAAGACGTGGAATCATTAAGTGGGAGCATTGCGCGCTATGGCCTCGTGTTCTCTATGTACTATATATGTATGTATTATTATTATTATTGCTGCCGGAGGGTCTGATGGCACGGTGTGGGGGTGGGGGTGGGGAGAATACTGAGGGAGGGGAAGTGCTTTAACTTTTCTTAAGGTTTTGTTGCCAGCCCTTCAAGTGCACTGAGCTATGTGACTCTAATGGTCTTTCATGTGGCACATTTGAGTATTTCCTGAACTACCATGAAATGGTTTAGATGGGAATTCAAGAAGGCAAGCGAGGATTCAGCCATGGTGTAGTAACCCTGACCACGTCCTCAGCTCTTGACCTCGGAGCATGTGGAGCTGGACTGAGGGAGGGCGCACAAAGGGGGGATAGTTGGGCCAGACCATCCCTAGCCTAGCAACCCTCTCACAGCCTGCAGTCAAATGGCCCTGCAAGGCCAAGGTGCAGCGCCCCCTGCTGGCAAGTGGCAGGCAGACACCCCCCCCCCCCACCCTGGGGCCAGCCCCCAGCCTCAGGGTCACAGGAGGTGTGACAGATACAACAGGTAGAAAGCACTGACAACAGAGTGTTCCCACAGCACTCTGGAACTCACTGGGTAAAGAGGGACAACGCCTTTGGTTTTTAAATAACAATTATGTGGAACTTTTCTGTCATGGGCACAACAAAGATTCTGAACATACACAGCACATCAGGCTAAGAATTTGGTAAACAAATTGATCAAACAATTTTGATAAACAAAAAATTGACTTTCAAAAGAAACAAGTTATATGAGAAAAATTACTTAGTCACGATGCTGCCTAAATCATATTTTAGCAACATAGTGTTGCCCAACGCACGGCAGCAGTAGGACTTGCAGGGTTACTGACATATAAACGCTGGTATTTGATTTCCTGTGTGTGTTGCCCAGGCATGAAGGGCATTTTACCCTTGCAGTTTTACTAAGACACTCTGAAAAATATTCCAGGCTTCATATTAACCTTACCTGTCAATGTAATGATTTCGTGAACATTATTATATTGTTGAATTCCTACTGACAACATTATAACTATATGGGAGCTTAACTTTATAAGGAAATGTATTTTGACACTGATATCTTATTAAAGTATTCTGGTCCCACCACTGCTGCTGGCTCTTATTTCCTATAGATTTATCATGGGCTACACTAATGACAAGTGATGTAGTAAATAGTGTATAGAAAATGAACATTGGCACTGACCTTTACATAGAAGCCAACTGAGTCGAGCTTACAGGAAGCCTGTTAAAGGGAGGATAGACTATTGTTAATACTTAGTTGCCTAAGTCTGAGAAGCCTTACTGTATTTTCCATATTTCTGCAGGTATTTTTCCATCTGCCTCAGGACTGTTTTTTGGTGGTGGTTGGTTTTTCTTTTCTTGTATCTTGTGAGGAACCCAAGGAAAGAAGTCATGGTCTCTGCTTTCAGAAAATGGCATAAAGCAGTCTGAGAGCCATGTTTGCCCATGTGGGTTCACATTCTACACGTTGGGATCAGCCTGGGCCCTAGAGGCCAGAAAAGCCTTTAGCTTGGAGGTAGCTGGGGTGGAATGAGCCTTCCCAGGTAGAATGTGGATGGAAAGAATAAAAAGAACCCCAGCCAGACATGGCACAGTGGAAGCCCAGAATTGGAGATGAGCACAGTGTGTTCCCTAGTTCACATTTAATTTTTCCAAATTGTAACCTGCTTATAAACAGGTAGCTATTCCCATGGTATGATCTAGGGGGACAGAGGGTGGAGGGGGACAGAGCCAGCAGCAGCCTCCACTCATACTGTCAGTCCCAGAACCAGCTGTTTTCAGCAGCCCACACTTTGCCTGGCATTTTGGTACATTCAGGGTGGTCTTACACATGACCTTGCTGGTTCACTTGCTCCCGTCTAAGCCATGCTGTTAGCACCCATTTTGTAAATGAAACTGAGAATCTTATTAAAGGACTTATGCAAGTCACAGCTTGTTGATGGGAAAAATAAGTTCTTGGCCAACTTCTTTCTTCTCATATCCTATACTGGCTGGGAGGTAGATTCTATGATAGGACCCTGTTTTCCTTTTCCAATAGAAAATTCCTATCTTTATTACTTTAACTTTTAGGCCTGCTTGGGTTCTTTTGCTCACTCTACTCTCTCCAGACTTGGGGGCTGGACCTTCAGATTGAAGTTTCTGGGTTTTGCCTAGCTCCCCCACCATTCCTTTCTGAATCTGTTCTGTGAATGACACATCTTGGCTCATCCTTCAGGAGCAGAATTGCTTCTGATGATTTGCAAGTTCAGGATACAGGGCTGGAAAGGCACCATCCCAGTCCACCAACAACTTTCAGTGAGTCCATGGGGTCCACAATGCTGTCCCGGAGCAAAATCTGTCCTTACCCATACTGAAGGCTGTGAGTGTGCCCTCCTGCCCTGGAGCCATAGGGCAGCACCAAGCTCCTCTTACTTCCAAGTCCAGCAAACGAAGGGAGGAACACAACGAAACCACTGTTCCTAATGGCTTAGAGGGGCTCAGCCTGCCTACAGCACTGAAGCACAAGACCTGGGACCCATGCAAGCTGTCACTGCTTCACGTTTGTCTCAAGCAGTCCAGTGAAGACTGACTGACATGCTCTTGATTTTATATTTTATTTTCAAAGTACAGGTGGCTTCAGAGTAAGTATGTACCTGCATAACTAGGTGGGCAAGGGCAGAGGAGCCCAGCAGACACACACCCACACCTCTGCAGGATAAGCGGGATCCCCAACTTTAGATATTGCCCCTCTAGGCAAGCATACCCTGGTGGGGTGTGACATCTCAGCATTTGGCTCAGTTGGCAGCTTCCAGATGAGAAATCTCTCTGGGAGGGGTCTCAAAGCCATGGCCAACAGAGTACCAGGAGGCCCCACTTGGAGGCAAATCTTGTCCCCTGTAATCTGTGCAGGGAAAAACTGATCCCATTCTGCAGCGTGGTGTCTGATGCACATTTCAACTGGGGAAGGGGAATGAACTGTGGTATTTCTGAAGAGCAAGGAAATACAGACTCATTCCTTCACAACACGCAAGCTCCAACCACCTACAGCCTTCCTCTCCTGGAACCCTTCCCATCTCTGCTTTTTGTGAGAAAGAATTTTTACCAGGAGGCCTATAGTAAGAGTGGCCAGTTTAACCTGGCATTTCCTCTTGGAAACCAGGGGTGGCACAGGGCCAGTAAGGCAGCCCTGGATGTGTCATCTCAGATTGACTCAGGATGTTGAGAGGGGCCAAGAAACAATGTCGCCAAGCCCATCACTTATATTTTCAACCTTCTCTTTCTAGAGATGAGGAAACCGAGGCCCAGGAAAACAGAGTGGCTTGCCTGCAGTCTCAGAGTAAGCTGGCGGTGGGACAGTGGGGAGAGCCCAGGCCAGCATTGTGGAGACTGAGGCTGAACTCACGCACATGAAACAGATCAGCTTTCTCACTTTCAGGTCTCATTTCTCAGCCAGTACGTGGGCCTCTCTCATCACCCTTCCCACCACAGCCTGCAGGTCTCTGGAGTCCCCTTGGGCACTTTCAGTTCTTCCAAAATGATTATGATTGCTCATCAGCCCCAGTGCTTCCAAATGTTTCTCTGAACTTAGTGATCCCTGTGGGAACTGCTTGGCCTCCCTATGACTCAGTGGAGTCTACATCAATTCCCTAGACTGAACCAAGGAGGAAAGATTTTGGAAGTACTCCCCTAACCCCATCTAATACGCCCCACCGCACACGCACACGTGTACACATGGAGTTTTGTAAAATGGCACTTATTCAGTGAAGTCATGATCCCTTTCTCTAAAAGCTTACCAGTTAGTAGAGGAAACAAAAGCCACCCGGGCCACTCAGATGACTGTGTAAGATGGTGGAGGCCCATGGCCTGCATTTTCTCAGCCAGTCCGGGTGTTAGTGTGTTGCCCTGGTGGGGGCCACTGCACTTGGCTAGAAAGCAGATAATGATAGATGCAAGTGACGCTGCAGTTGTTTCAGGGTGGATTCCAGCTCCTGTGAGAGTTCACAGTAGGCCAGGTAAGACCAGCCAGAGTCTCAGGACAGAAACTCTCCACCATACCCAGGATGGGAGACGATTAGAGAGGCAGGGTGGGGAGGAAAAGAGTTCATTCCAGGAGGAGTGGACCAGGGGGACAAAGGCCTGCAGCCAGAATGAGCAGCACATGTGGGAGGACCTGGGAGCAGTCAGGGACAGGGGCTGGGATGGAGGAGGGGGCAGCAGGGCGCCTAGCAGCTCACAGCAAAGGCCTAAAGTCAATCAGATGCAGGTTCAAATCCCAGCCCTGCTGCCTCCCCCTGTGTAACCTTGAGGAAGCTCCTAACGTCTGTGCACCTAATGTGTATTATTCTGTTCCTTGGGCATCAGAGTAGTCCCTACCTCATAGGGTTAAGGCTAGAGGTGCAAATTTGGGGATCGATGGCGAGTAAGTTGTACTTTAGTCCTTGAGATGGCATGAAATACACCTATGAGATAAGACCATAGACCAGGAAGAACAAAGTTCTTAGGACAGAGCCTGCACCCCTGGTAAATGTCGGGGAGAAACAGCCAGGAGTAGGAGAGAATCCAGGGGTGTAGCATCCCAAAAGCTAAGAGAAGAAGGTGCTGCAGGAAGGAGGAAATAGAGAACTCGGTCACACCCTGGATGAAAGGTAAGGTAGGGGGGAAATGTGGACTCCAGGGCTCGCCGACATGGAGCCCATCATCAGCCTTACCAAGATTCGTTTCGGTGGGGGTTAAGGTGGAGTGGACTGAGGAATGAGCTGGCTGGGGCCTGAGGCCACAATACACAACACTTTCAAGAAGGTTCTCTGTGAGGGAGGGCAGTGAAATGGGGTAGAGCTGGAGGAAGGTGTGGGTCAGGAGCACATGTGTGTGTTGGGAGGGTTTTAATATTTAAACCACTTTTATTTTAGAATAGTTTTAGATTTACAGAAAAGTTGTGAGAGCCTTATACATTCCCTGCACCCAGTTTACCCTATTGTTAACAGCCTTCTGGTACACCTGGCACACTTCATAACCAATACTGGTACATTATTATCTAATGTTTGTACTTCATTCAGATTTCCTTAGTTTCTGCCGTTTTTTTCTATTCCGGAATCCTATCCCAGATACCACATTACATTTAGTCATCATGTCCCCTAGTTTTTGACGACCTTGACAGTTTAGAGGAGTGCTGGCCAGATGCTTTGTAAATATCCTTTAGTTTGGATTTGGCTGGTGTTTTTCTGGTTCGATAGGGGCTGTGGGCTTGTGGGGATGGAGAGGAAGACCACAGAGGCCAAGTGCCATTCCACTAGCACCCCATCACGTCAAAGGCGCCTGCTATCACCATGACTTATCACTGCCAATTTTAGCCTCGATCCCTCAGCTGAGGTAGTGTTCATCAGGTTTCTTTTCTGTAAAGTTACTGCTTTAGGGGATGCTCTTTTTGAAGATGAGCTATATTGGGAGAGTTTACATGGTGATGGCAGGGGGAGAAAGTGATGGAGGAGGAAGGTGAAGGCACAGTTGCAGAAGCCAAGTTGTTAAAACAGTGGGATGGGCACTGCGGGGAGGGGTTTGGGGAGAAGTGCAGGCAGCTCATGACCTAAAGTGGGGAAGCCAGAGAGGTCAGTGCATAGTCCATCCGCGAAATCAACGGTGGGGAGAGGCCCAACAACCTGGAATTTCCTCACTTCTATTTCCTCAGTGATGTATGAGGCTGGCAGAAGAGATGCAAGTATAAAACTCACTGTAGAAGGTCAGATGTTAGTGCTGGAAGCTCGAGGGAGAAATATTGTCAAGAATCAACCCCTCGGTGCAGTTGCGTGTTTTTCTCCAAACACACGGTTCGGCTAACATGGAGGCTGAATGGGAGGATAGCTGTGTTCACCAGGTTGTGGTTTGCCCTGGAGGTTTGTTCGAGGGAGTTAGGAACGCTTCCAGGAGAAGGGCTCTTACCATAGACCATAAGTGGGAAGAAAAGAAAAATGAAGAGGCTGGTAGTCTGTGAGAAACTGGTCGGTGCAGGGGATTGGAGGTCTTAGGTCAGAAAGTGGTCAGCGGCAGGGATCGAACCACACAAACAGGGCGTAGCTGTCAGAGGAGAGGAAACTTCAAACTGAGGCCTCACATACACATACCGGGGGACCCAGCAATTCCACTTCTAGGCACTTTTTACTTTCACACAACACCTGCACACAAATGTTTATAGCAGCATCATTCTTCATCACCAAGAAATGAAGACAACTCAAATGTCCTTCACCAGGGGTACAGATAAAAGAACATACAGTATATTCACGCGAAGGGATATTACTCAGCAATAAAAGTTAACATGCTCGATTCACGCACCATCATAGATGAATCTCAAAGTAAAATATGTTGAGTGAGAGAAGCCAGTACCAAAATGGCACATTCTGCATAATCGCACTTATGGGACATTCTGGAAAAGGAAAAAATATAGGAACAGAGAAGAGGGTAGAGGTGGAAGTGGTTTGAACACACAGGAGCAGCGAGATGGAGTGATCGGGAGTATTAGAATTGTTCAGCATCCTTACTGTCTGGGGTGGTGGCTGTGAGAATCTGTGTGGGGGGAAAGAAGTCACAGCCCTGTGCATCAGCAAAGAATCTCAGTGTATGTCAGTTTTAAACGTGTTAAAGATGAAGGCCAATTCTGAGATTTTGAAGATGGCTAAAATCCAATAGAGGAGGATGTCTGAGCAGGCAACGGAGTGGAGCATTGGCAAGGTCACCCAGGTCAGGTCAGAGGCAGTGAGAGGAGAGGTGGTGTGCAGAGAGGGGCTGGGGGCTGAAATCACTGGAGGAAGGGTGACAGAGAGACATGAGGGGGAGGGAAGAAAAGGAAGGGATTTGGAAGCAGCAGCAGAGACCCCCCTCACCTCCAGGCCCTGCCTGACACCCACCTGTAGGAGAGAAAACAGCCTCACCCTGAGCAGCTGCAGGGAGCAGGGACCCTGGGGACAGGACAGGCTCCTATGAAAGGAGGCAAGGACACATTCAGAGGAGAAGGCAAGTTCTGGGGAGCAGCCGACATCAGACAGAGTTCCCGAGAGAGCAGGAGGGCGGGAGGGGTGGAGGATGAGTGGATGCGGAGAACTATCCCAGGACTGGCTAGGTGGTGACTGGCGACCAATGACTTGAAAGACTTGGTCTGCGCTATGGCTGAGTTGAAGGGAATCAGAGAGATGGCATGTTACCTAAGGGGCTCTCAGAGGCTCAAGCCAGAAGCCTGGGAGCTGACCCGTCCTGCAGCACCTAGGGGTCATCACACGCGTGCATGTGCTCACTGAACAGAAGGCAGGTTTGAGTTTGTTCGTTGCTTTCTAACAGCAGGTATGGGGGGAGCCTCGGGACAGCTCCCTTCCTTTCTGCTCCAACCTTGGCTTTCAGCCCTGTGGGTGGGCTCAGCATTTGTAGGAACAAAACAGGAAGACAGCTGTGGTTGGAAGACCCTTTGCCCTAGAACAAAGAACGTTTTCCACATCCTCATTAGCTTGTTTGAGGCGAGGGCAGTTGAGCGTGAACATTGACATCGTTTGGGGGCCTTGCTAAAGGGCCACAGCAGTGCTCCGACTAAGATACAAATCTGAAGGAGAGAGACGCCTCTGACTAGGGTAGGTGGGGCCGGCATGGGTTTGGGAAGCCCCGAGCGTGTGTGTTCCCTGTCCTGCTGCGCTGCTTAGAATGCAGAGCACAGCTGTGCAGGCCAGGGCAGGCGGGCTGTGCTGGGAGGGTCTGTCATTCCCAGCACCGCATGTGCCCAGGACCAACTCTGAGCTTTGGGGTCCTGTCCTCAGGCCCTAGGACTGGCTGTGGGTTGTTCAATGTCTGACTGAAAGAAATTGCAAACCTGGTGGGTAATTTCCCTTTTAGCCACTCCAAGCCCAGCATCCCCTTTTTGAACCCCTCCCTGGTCACTCGCACCCTCACATGAGAACTTCTAAAGGAAACAAAGGCCTGGTCTCAACTCAAGGCACTGGCAGTCAGCTGTGGGTCAGTGCCACACATCTGCAGTCTCATGGAAGTGGGGGAAATGAGACCAATCGATTTGAAGTTCCTGTGGTCCAATAATAACTCTCCTGGGTGAAGGGTAGAATCCCAGAATCACCTCAGGCTCGTGGAGGACATAGCCCTGGCCTGAAGGAGAAGGGGGACTTCCTCAAATCCCTGCAGGTAGACCTGTCCCTCCCCTGCCTTTGTGTCTCTGCCAGCGAGGGTGCATGCCACAGAGCGGCGGAGTATAGTAGCCGTGAGAGAAGTGGTCACAGTTACATTACTGTTTGCTGTGCTAAGCTTTACTAGAGTCTGTGTCACAATAGTACTCTGAGCTCATAGAGTCAAGCAAACTCCCCCTAGGAGAGGACAAAACCCGTATAGAGAGAAATACATTCACTTTGCCAAGGAAGTGCCTTTGAGTAGTGGTTTGGAGTTTCTGACACATATCCTACAGTCTGGTACCCACTGATGTCACAGCAAGAATGTGACCCTAAAATACATTAATAGGAGAACAATACTGAGAAGAAAAGGAACCGAGCATCCCATAATAAACAGCTGCCCTAGTTTCTCACGTCCCTGTCTGGGAACCAGGTTTTAACAAAGACAGAGATGAACAGGGATTTATTTGAAGAAGGGGGCCAAAAACAGGGAGGAGACTCTCCACTATTTTTTTTTTTATTTTCTAATAAGACTAAATTTATTCAATACCCTAGTAAAAGTTTTGATTATAAGTATCCAATACTATAAAAAGTACAAAACAGATCTGTAGATTTCTAATATATTAATACAAAGTGCATGATTAACCGTACATCCTACAGGCAAAGAGAGGAGTAAGGGAAAAAAGAAGACTGTGGTTGAGGTCTAGTAATAAATAAATAAATACAGTAGAGAAGACGTGGTTGAGGTCAGGTAATAAATAAATAAATACAGTAGAGATGTACCCATATCGTAGTATATTCTACCACCAACACTGTAGCCAAAATGTGCATTAAAAAAAAGACATTTCGAAGTAACTCAAGAGGATGATAATGGCTGGACTCCTGTAATTCACCTCAAAGACCGTGAGAGCCGACCCGACTAACTTTGTAGTCTGTGTGTATGGGGGCTTAGAGCGTGTAGATTTTTTCCAAGAGGAGGAAATATAAAATGTTTAGTTAAGAACTAAAAAACCACAGGGTGTCCATGAAAAGAGGCTCCCTCCTTATTGTTATACCACCCGATTTTTAAAATCCAGTTCAAAAAATAAAAAGTAAGTCATGTCATTATAAGGCAAGCAAATGCTCCTGCCTCGTGAAAAGTCGGAACTGGTAAGAGTTTTCTCCTGAACGTTCAGAAGAGAGGCAACAAGAACACTTTGGTTTGGGTTCAAGTGAGAGGCTTGGAATGGGGATTTCAGAATGGGGGAACTCCAAGGATATCTCAAGGTTCAGAAAGCCCGACCAGAAGCCAAACCACAACCAACCCACTTACCCTTAACACACAACTCTTTTCTTTTAGTAAATTTTGCTTAACATATAGAGTGAAAAAATAAATAAACAAAACCCCTAACAGATTAAAACAAGTTAAACATCCACTGTACAAAGATGAAATCTTCACAAAGTCATCTGAAGCAATCCAGAGCTACAACTGAATTGTGTAGATTTTCAACGAAGTCATCAAACACTCGTGTAACACAAACAAAAGTCAATTATTTATATACTCTGCAAGTCCTCTTAGAAATATGGACCACACAGCATTAACCTTTGTTTTGTGCCATCTGAAGACTTGAATGTTTTATTTTTTGGATAGTGAAATATTTTTCATGCTTTCCCACATAGGGTAACACTTTCATACTATTCATACAGGGCTCGCCTCTCCTAAAGACTTGTCCTTTCCTCAAGAGGAGCTTTCATTCTGCTTTAGAAATTCCACATAAATTAAAATATTTATCAAATATTAATATGAAGGGAGGTCACACAGGATACCAAATATACAGTTACCTCTCAGTATATTTTCCTTCAAGGTATTTGTAACAGAAAGCTCAATCTGTCCTGCTTAATAATCAGTAGTAGAAGTTCGGATCATCACAACCTTGGCAAGACCTTAATATTCAAAATTATTAGCAGTTACCTCTAGGGGCGAGTCTATGTTACTGTGTTATGACAAAATTCTTATCATGAGGGAAAACAAGTGTAGCCAGCCATCTTAAAAAATGCCCCAATCACTGCTTCTCAATATGGAAAGACTAAACCTACATACTGTTTATCATTCAACAAATCCCATCTCTGTCCCCTGACATTCCCCTTAGTTTCACTCATTAGAAGGGAATTTAAAAAGAAGAAGACTTAAAGGGCACTTTATAGCAGCATTCAGATGTCCTATGAAATACTCAGCATCCTAAATATTATGTAGCATTCTTTTTAGTCGCCTAGATCAGCGGTTCTCAACCTGTGTGTCACAGCCCACAGGAACGGCACTAGGAAGGTTGAGAACCACTGACCCAGATACTGGCTTCAGAGGTCGTGGAACTGGGGGGAAATAACTCACTCAAAACTATTCTAAAAGTCATCTTTTGGCAGAATAGCAGGTATCCAAGTTAAAAATAGGAGGATCAGTTTGTTGCTTTGTGGTCTTTTCAAAATTTAAATTGTTTTTGCTCCCCTTCTACATAAAAGCCTCAGCAGAGAGCGGAGTGTGCTTCTGCATAATTTTCTCTGTTTCTGACCTCTAATTAACTAACTAGCTAAAGAGTCATGAAAAGTCACTGTCATTCTTTGAACTTCACTTTATTCTTTCTCTGATTTATAAAATTAAAGAGTCGGGTGGATGTTTACCATCTATGAAATGTTATTAGGACATGGGGCTACCTATAAAGTGAGAAAAGAGTTAACCACATGAAATTTTTATTCCTTTCACACGAAATAGTCATATATATGTTGTGACTTCCGGTAAGGTCTTCCTCTAAATTTGATTAAGTCTTACAGAATGAAAATATCATTGGAATACATAAATTTACCATTGTTTAACTGGTAGGCTAATAACTACACCCAGTAACAGCCAACTTTTAAAAAGCACTTTTACAATTATTTATTTTATCCTTCGATAAGGTAGGCTGCATTATTGGTTCATCTTTATTTGCTTTGTTTAGTAAAGAAGATATCTTTTTTTTAATTAAATCATGGTTGTGTACATAAATGCAATCATGGGGTACAATGTGCTGGTTTTATATACAGTTTGAAATATTTTCATCGAACTGATTGACATAGCTTTCATGGTATTTTCTTAGTTATTGTGTACAGACATTTATATTCTACATTTAATAAGTTTTACCTTATGGTGCATCTTAGAAGGGTACAGGTGAAACTTACTAAGAAGATAGCTCTAAGTTATTTATGATTTTAATACAAACAGAGCATGGGACAGAAAACACAGTTTAGGAGAAGGATGTCAAAGCAGACCACGCACACAAATCTCAGGAGAGATTTAAACCCTGGGAAGCTTTGTGTGTAGGTGAGCTGGTGCTGTTGCTCATACCAAGATGACAGAAGAAAGGAGATATTTTCCTCCTTATCTTCTGGAGAGGCTTTTTCTTTTCTTTTCTTTTCTGTTCTTTTTTTTTTTTTTTGAGACAGAGCCTCAAGCTGTCACCCTGGGTAGAGTGCTGTGGCATCACAGCTCACAGCAACCTCCAATTCCTGGGCTCAAGCGCGTCTCCTGCCTCTGCCTCCCAAGTAGCTGGGACTACAGGCACCCACCACAACGCCTGGACATTTTTTGGTTGCAGCCATCATTGTTGTTTGGCGGGCCCAGGCTGGATTCGAACCCGCCAGCTCAGGTGTACATGGCTGGCGCCTTAGCCCACGTAGCCCCAGAGCCCCAAGAGGCACCGAGCCCCAGAGAGGCTTTTTC
>CAUYRH010164900.1:0-25076 GCA_963574655.1 Perodicticus potto | reverse complement strand
CATATACAAAGGCTACTGAATTGTGGACATTGATTTTATATCCTGAGACATTACCGTATTTTTGATGACTTCCAGGAGTCTTGTGGTTGAGTCTTTGGGGTTCTCTAAGTATAAGATCATATCGTCAGGAAAGAGGGAGGGTTTGACGTCCTTTGCTCCCATTTGGATGCCCTTTATTTTCTTGTCTTGTCTAATTGTATTGGCCAGAACTTCCAGCACTATGTTGAATACTAATGGTGACAGAGGACAACCTTCTCTGGTTCCAGTTCTAAGAGGAAAAGTGTAGAGGAATGGACACCATGCTTGCAAAGGACAGTTAATGATTCTTATCACATTAAAAGGAAACGCTGAGAACAGGACAGTCTCCTGGCAAGCCTAGAGACGTTTCCTGACTTGGGGGCAATCCCCCAAGTAACTCAGTGTTCCGGAATGAGATAAGGTTGTTCACTCACTAGTAAGCATGTGTTAAACATTGATGCTTAGTAGTTCTTCATGAAGGTTATGGGGAAAGAACACCGAGGAGAGCACGTGACAATCCTTATGCAGGCAGCCCTCATATGTAATTACCTGAACTCTCCACACCTGTTTATGTCAATTACCTTAACTCTCCACACCTGTTGTGTATAACCTTAATAAATAGCCGTTGTGGAGGGGGCTCAGGGATACCCTGCAACTAAGGTTAGCCCGCCTCCCACAAGCTTGTACTTCTGATCCGTGTCACGCCTGGTTCCATGCTGCGGCGACCGAGACCAGGCCAGAGGAGTCCCAACATTGAGGCAGCAGAGATTGCCGGGGTTCTCCTCCCCCTCTGTATTCTGGCCAAACCATTTGGGCTCAGGGGAAACTGTGCTCCATCAGTATAGCAAGGCGAGACTGTCAGCCTCCCCTGCAGGGACAGAGAGAACAGCTGCCTCTCCTGAGGCAGGAGGGGTGTTCCATGATTCTACTGAAGCACAAACATACTCTGCACACTCCTCTCATGTCTATCCACATGGGTTCCTTCCTCACACTAGATCAGCTAACGAGTCTGCCCTCCATCCAGGGAATATGGGAACAAGATCACAGACCTGTCCCCATGCTGCCTGAGGCCAAGCCCCACCCTAACTAGGACAGGGCTAGGCTGGGCTCTGCTGCCTGGAGTTCCACTGCAGTAATCAGAGGAAATTCTTCAGAAGCCACGGGGCTATTTAGAAAAGATAAATAATATCATTAATTCCCAGCAAGAGGTCTCTCAGAAAAAGTCGTGGCAAACTAAACTCATTTCAGGTTTTCAGGGGAGAGGGGAGAGAAAAGATGTCAGTCTCAATAGGAAAAGGGCAGGCCGGCAGCTCTGTGGAAAACCTGTTAGGCACAGAGGTTCTGGTTTAAAAAGTATCTTTGCTTTCACTGCAGCACTGCGGGGGGTAGTCTACCCTGAGGTTCACAATTCAATCTCTCTCCCTGGCCTGGCAGTGAAATCATAGGACTGATGGAAGGATTTCCAATTATTTCAGGGAGCTGGTGTCTGGGGTTCAGAATCCTGTAAAAACTCCATCTGGGCTCTGCCCAGGACTCTGGGGCCTGTAAGTGTTAATGCCCTTTCAAAACTGGAGAGGTTCCGAGCAGTAGCTTGGGGTCTTAGAAGGTCTCCTCCTTACCTTCAGCCTGGATTCTGGTTGAAGGTTGCTCAAGTCACTAAAAAAAAAGGCTCAAACCAATAGTCCGTCTTCTACTTTCCCCCTCAATATTCCTCATCACGCCTTTTGTATTCACTTTCCCTCCCTCTGATGCTCTATTCAAGATAGAGGTTATCCAGGGATGCCCTAGTTGCTCTCTGAAGAGGGTTACGTCTGCTTAATTGAGTAAGCCATCTTGCACCTATATGCAGTGGGGGTTCTTTAATAAATAGAGCAAAAGAAGTATCCTATTTTTTATCATTTTTAAGTGAATGAAGTGGAGAAATAATTGATGATTTTACACCAACCTGACAGGCAGGAAGTTGCTTCAAAAGCATTTCTGACAACTGTGAATTGTCAGACAATTGTCAGGACATTCTAGTGCAAATGTCCTTATGGTGGAATGGCTTTTTCTTCTGGGTAGATACCTAATAAAGGGTGACAGGATCAAATGGGAGGCCTAGCATGAGTTCTTCAAGGATTCTCCATTCTTCTTTCCAAAAAGGTTGTATTAGTTTGCAGTCCCACCAACAGTTTAGAAGTGTTCCCTTTTCACCACAGCCATGCCAGCATCTGCAGGTTTGAGACTGGGATGTGGGCTATTTGCAGTGGGGTTAGGTGATATCTCAGGGTGGTTTTGAATTGCATTTGTCTGATGATTAGGGATGACAGCAGTTTTTCATGTGTTTGTTAACCATTTGTCTGTCTTTCTTTAGAGAAGTTTCTGCTCATGTCTCCTGCCCATTTATAAATGAGATTATTTGCTATTTTCTTGTTTCTTAATTTGAGTTCTCTGTAGATTCTAGTTATCAGCCGTTGTCAGATTTGTAGCATGCAAAAATCTTTTGAAGGTTGTCTGTGTCCTTAAGTTGTTGTACCCTTAGTGGTGCAGAAGGTTTTTAGTCTTATCATGTTTATTTATTTTTGATGTTGCTGCAGTTACCAGTGGGGTCCTTTTCAGAAATTTTTTTTCCCGGTCAATGTTGTTAAGAGTTTCTCCTGCCTTTCTTCTAGAATTTTTTTGTTTTTGTGTGTTTAAGTCTTTTATCCAGCAAGAGTCTATTTTTATAAGTGGGGAGAGGTGCGGACCAGTTTTAGTTTTCTACATGTGCTAACAGCTCCTCAGCATCTTTTATTAAGTAGGGATCCTTTTCGTCAGTGTATTCTGTTATTTGTTTTATTGGGGATCACATGGCAATATGTGTCTGGGTTCATCTCTAGGTTCTCCTATTCTATTCCAAAGGTCTATATCTCTATTTTTGTGCCGTACTACACTGTTTTGCTCACTGAAGACTTGCAGTATAACTTGAAGTCTGGTAATATGATGCCTCCAGATTTGTTTGTATTTCTTAGAACAGCTTGTATATTCAGGTTTTGTTTTTCCTTGTCACCAAGATATGGAATCAACCCAACTGCTCATCAACTCATGAATGAATTAATGAACTGTGGAATATATCTGCAATGGGATATTATTCAGCTATAAAAGTGAAGGAGACTTTACATATTTTGTATTTATCTGAATAGAGTTGAAGCACATTCTTCTTAGTACAGTATCACATGAATGGAAAAGCAAGTATCCAAGGTACACATATAATACGAAACCAATAGATAAATAACTATGTTCCCACATGAAAGTAAAACAAATTAAATTTAAGTGGGGTGGGGGGAGAACAGAAAGGGATTGGTAAGCTCTCACCTAGTGGGCACAATGTAAGGCTGTATAGCACACGCTCTGGGTAAAGGCCTCAACCATTTGAACTACCTAACAGATGCATTCAACATAACCAGATCATTTGTACTTTCATATTAATCTGAAATAAAAAATATGAGAATTATAAGTACAAATTAAGAGAACATAACCTGAAAGTGTTAGATCCATCAGGCAACTGAAGTAATTCTATGTACATAGAATATTTGGTATGTAGCACTAAACAAGATGCAGATAATTTTGTAGAGAATTTTGTCAAATACAAAATAAGCAGAATAATACAATGGAGAGCACATACACAACAGCTTGAAACAGAGCTGAAGACGGGTTCCATTGTAGCAAATTAGTTTTGTCGTTCATTCTCCAAATAGCTTTTACATTTACATGTAAAACAATAAATCTATATTGTTTCAAATAAATAATTTCAGTGTCCATTGAAATTAGTCATTATAATTAAAAATATTGAATTGTTTCATGTAATTGATGTCTTCCAAGTCTGTACGTACAAGAGGAAAAACCTAGTTGTTGTAAATGTATCATTCTCCTCAATATCCTGTGTTGCATAAACGTGAAAATATTATTTACCAGCTTTCATAATTTCAGAACAATACATCTATGTAAGTAAATATTTATTTCTACAAAAAGAAACAACTAGACTAAAAATTACACTTAAAAGTTGTCTGAACTTGTAAACTTTAATCTAATCTTCATTCTCTCAAAAATTCAAGAATCCCTCTTAGTGGGTGCAACATGGGGGACTGGGATTGACTATCCAGGAAAGTCTTTTAAGCAATTAAAAGAGCCATTCTCACTTTATTTATTTATTTTATTTTATTTGTATGCACAAGAGGACCTTTTTGTATAAAGATGACTCTAGTTATTGTCTTTTTAGCTCAGGTTTTCTTTTTTTTTTTTTCTATCTCAGTTATCACAGTGCAATTTCTGAATAGTGTTGAAAGTGAGCTTTAGCGTTTGTATCTAACAAATGATTTACTCCCAATGCCTTCTTTAGACTAGAGGGTAGATAAGAAAAAAAGCCTTTCATGTAAATTTCATTCCATAAGTCCAAATGGAAAATAAACTCCTTTTAGTAGTATTAGCACATTTTTCTTAAATTGATTACATATTAAGCTTAAAATGGAACAGAGAGATGGAAGGAGTTTTGTTTGATTTTTGCTATTTTGGGAAAGCATATTGCTTTTTGTCCATGTGCTTGATTTTTCCCCATGTACAGAGAAAGTGACAAGGAGAAAATAATCCCCAAACCCATTAACACTGTGATCTCCAACACCATATGTTTCATAGTAATTTTGTATCCATTCTTTTGGGCATTTGGTGTGAAATAATTGAATAGGTTAGGGAAAAAATGATACCAACTTTTGGTGGGTTAGCAGATTGAAAAGGCAAAGATTGGGAGCATAGGTCATGTTTGTATCTGTAGTTATGCATCTCTTTTACCACATTAAAATTTACTTTATATCAAAAATGAATTAAATGTTTGCTCAACTATTAGAATAATAAGAAACACAGTGAAATAGGTGACCAATGTAGAGTTAGACTGTAGACCTTTGTAGAGGTCATTTTTATTATTTATATGCATTTCAAATTTAATTCTCAACAGCCAGACAAAAAATATGCAATGAAATTTGCAATATTGTATCTATGCAGATGATGGCTTAGTACTATTAAAAACATTAGCATTTAAGTATTTGGGATTATTTTTTGAATTTACTAAAATCTGTCAGAATCTGGGATAGAAAAGTTCAACTTCAGGGCGGCACCTGTGGCTCAAAGGAGTGGGGCGGTGGCCCCACATGCTGGAGGTGGCGGGTTCAAAGGAAGCCCTGGCCAAAAACTGAAAAAAAAAAAAAAAAAGGTCAACATCATCAAGGTTTGGGAACTCATAAAATAAAATCATAATAGAAATTTTAGATATTCTTTCACTTATTAATTATAAGCTAGCATTTATTTTTGTGCTCTGTGTGTGTTTAAAAAGTTGTTTTAATAGGTTCTTTTTTATTAATAAAGTATAGATTTCTTTTCTGCAAGCTATGTAATTAATCTAGAAGCTGGAAAACATCCTTGTCGAATTCTTTTTTGTTTTTGGTGGACCATAAATTCCCCTGGTCCCACAGCATGATGCTGAAGTCAGAGCTGCTGCTATGATAGCAAACACCTGTCAACAATTGATATCTAAAATGAATCTTATAAAAGTATTGATGAGGAAAAATTGCACAGACATAACTAGGCAAGGAAAGCTTTATTTAAAATTATCACAATAAGTATCAAGACTATGGCAAAAGAGGACAGAAATTGAACTCGAGTTCACTAAAACAATAGGTAGTTTGGATTTAAAAAATGTTTAAACTCTGGAAGGAGCTAATGGAAAAGTACAGGAGTGCAGAACACTCAGGGAGGCTGATGAATGTGATTAGGTGATCTGCCTTTGCTGCAAACTTTCACTTATTCATGTTAGGGAACTACCCTTCCAGAGGGGCCCTATCTACTTCAGTGATTACATTTCAAAGAATGGCTTGCAGGTCCTTGATAAAGACATCCTTGGGTTATAAACTGACAAAGGGCTGGGTAAAATTTACATATCAAAGGGGCAAAGAAAGAATGTGTAATTACATGTTTTTAAATGTAAATTTTCTAAGAAAAGGGAGATCTGGGGGCTGGAAAGAGAAAGAAGACTGCCTCAAGTTTAATTAAGCTAAGGGGAATATTAAGGAGGCCTTCTTTGTACTAAAAGTATAAAATTAAACTGAAACACTAAATTAATAATCAAGTATAAAGTAAAAAATTCCAGGTGGCTCACAGCTGTAATTCTAGCACTCTGGGTGGCTGAAGTGGGTGGATCCCTTGAGCTCAGGAGTTCCAGATCAGCCTGGCCAAGAGAGAGATCCTGTCTTTACTAAAAACAGAAAAAGCTACCTGGGTATCATGGTGGGCATCTGTAATCCCAGCTACTTGAGAGGGTGAGGCAAGAGCACTGCTTGAATTTTGAGGCTTTAGTGGACTGTGACTCCACCGGCACTCTATCCAGGGAGACAATAAAACTCTGTCTCGAAGAAGAGAGAGAGAAAAAAAAAGATCACAAATATATTGGTGTACAGAGCACAGGAACAGGGAAACAGAATAGGCAATAGAAGTTTGCTTGAATACATCTCAAAAATCACAATTTCAGGTGTATATTAATGTAATCTTGAAGAGCATACAAATATTGATAGGACAAGCTTATTTAAAGACTCTGAATACAATAGATAAACTACATATATGCAAAAAATAGTCTTAGAAGTAGGCTTTTTCTTTCCATGTTTAATACTTAACAATGGGAAAGTAATTAATACACAGAAAATTGTCTCATATTCAAAAGCTGAATGCTTAGCTCTGTACTGAAATAGAACATGGGGAGGAAAATTGGTATGCTGGGGTCAACTAATAGTGTAAACATATAAATTTTAACATAGAAATTGGGATTTAGTCACATATTTTTAAGTACACAATCATGAAACACCAAATGACATGTAACATTAAATTTTGACTGGGAATTTCTGGGCACAAAATGCATTACCCAGTTAACTGAGCAATGAACTAGCCAAGTTGCCAAGTTATATTAGGCAATTTCACAGTACTCAAAGGGCAATTTAAAGTTTCACTGCTTTAACTGAATTGTAAATTATAACTAAAATGTGATAGGCTACCCCTTCACCAGGTCTTTTTCTTATCATAGCATTGATTTTCACAAATCAAAGACAAATGTGAATAAAGTTGACTTATACACAAGAGACTGTAATTTATAGAAGCAAATGTGTCTGTAAGAACCCTTTCCCCTACCTCTATCTGTAAAATTGAAATAAAATGGCCTGATTAAATACTGTGTTTCTATAATGTAAATAATAAAACTTTAAAAGTTTAGGGGACTCAAATGTTAAGTACTCAAATTAATACTTAATTTTGTATTGATAGAAATGTTTGAGGTTAAATCCTGCATTATTCAGGATTGCCTTAGCCAAACTTTTGTTTAATCTACAAAAAATAGGCTGAACAATAGCTCACCTGGTAACACTCAGGGTGTATTTGTGTTATGGGGATTGGGAGCGTGGTGATGAGGATGGTATCTCAGGAAAGCAGAAATGAGGAGGAAAAAGAAAGCAAGGTAAGAACAGAAGAGCAGCGGCCTCAGCAATACATTACACAGTGATTGCTCCTATCATGCAAACCGTCACCAGAGATTGTTGAAATCACTGAACCTCAGACTGTCCCTTTTGAAAGGGTAAAAGGGAGGAGGCCAATCAATTTGTCGCTGACTTCTTTCTGCATTCCACATTTCATAGACTCATGTTCACCTACAGGACACTGCATCAAGTATCAAGACCACTCTAGTCTGGTAGGTGCTAAAGCATAGTGGTCTCTCCTCATGCAGTTTTATAGGGACCATGACCATCAGTTTCCTGAAGGTTCACTGAAAAATCGACACACAATAAAACAGATTCATGAGAAAAATGGATTACAAATTCGTTTACCCTGTGCACAGGAAAAGTCACACACAGGAAGAAACACAGAGTGATTGCCCAGTATCCCATTTGGGTCCAGAAATCATATGTCCTTTTGAGATTACAGAAAGAACAGAGGCTTGGATCCTGAAAACAGGTTATAAAAAGGGGAGAGGAGGAAGAATTCTATTGAAGAGTAATATATGATTACCAGGGAGAATGATGAATGGGGAGCAGAAGTTAGTTTGAATGTAGTTTTCTCGGAAGTTAAACGATCTTTGGAGACAGCCATTGTCAACGGGTCTGCTTAGGTGTGGTTGTATTCTTGGTCCTTTTTCCTTTAATGGACTGGTAGGGGTACAGGATGGTTGTTGTTCTTTGTGAGTCTGTCCTCTTTTTATATAATTAGGGGAAAATTCTCTTCCAAAGTCTGCTCAGCTCTAAGTGTTTTTAATTGAAAATATTCATTATATCAGGGAGCCATATTTTGGGTTTAAATTCCTTGAGCTCCTTCAGCACTGATTGTGGGCCCCTTAGTCTGTGGGGTTCTTTGTAGTCCAATGACTTGTAAAATATAAAGACATTATGCTCTTCACCCAAATACTCATGTTATCTATATAATAATGAAATAAGGAAAGAATAATGGCATTACGTGTTGGGGAACTAAATCCCTCTTGAAGAGACACTATTCATGTTGCTTGGGTCATGAGAAAAGTTTATTCAAACAATCAACTTTTGCTCTTGGGAGGAGGGGAGCTACATGAGTATTGTTCTCTTATTTGTAACCTATTTTCTGCCATGAGTTGTAAAAAAATATATTCAAGAAAAGAGAGAAAAACAAATGCTTTCATGAGTTCTAGAAGTGTCCATCGTAATCATGGCTGCTTCCTCATTTGTGCTCCTCAAGTCTTGTCTCCCAGTGGAGGCTCAGTAATCTGTTTAACTTATATCCATCTGTTATCTTGTCATTCATCTAAATAAATCAAGCGCTTTCAATGTTTTCACATCATTCATTAGAAGAAAGTATGGGAGAGAGCAAGCACACCAAACAAGTTCATCTTTAAGGTGATTTTCTAAACCTCTTCTCTTTCCCCCCTCTGTCATTTACCACCTACGAGTAGCTTAACTTCTCTAAGTAACTTAAACTCTGAGGTTATTGCATGTTTTTTTTCTTTATTTCTGGAAACCTCTTTCTCAATTTGGTGTCACTACATGACTTATTGCTTCTCATTTTTTAGAGCTCAGTTTGTGTTGAATTCCCAAGGGTACATTTTTTCCTAGCCATGATAGCTAACAAGAAATCTTACCCTAGTTCTCCATGGCTGAATTGTTAGTTTCCTCTTGAGGACCTGCTATGATTTTTTATTAAGCTTAAAAAATTCTTAATTTTCTCTCACCTTTTATTTTTAATTTTTACTTTGAGAATATTCAACGAATCTGAAAATTCACATTTTATACTTATATGTGTATAATTATGATATAATAGTGTTAAAGAATGAACTACATGTTTTATGTAACTTAATTTATGGAGTACTATATGTTTCTATTTATGTATCTAGCAACAATTGGAACTCTAGGAGAAAATTTTAGATGCAAAATCTACCAGAAACTAAGATTTTGATTTGTTTCTTTCATCTTACTTTTCTACCATATAACAGAAAGAATTTTGAGTATTCTAATTTTTAATGCAAAGAAAAAAAAACTACATGAACAACATTTGCAACTGAAATTGTAATATGAATGTCACAGATTTCATACTTCAAAATATTTAATGTTGGAGGGTACCTATTTGAAGCCTCAAAAATCAAGAAATAATCAAGAAAAGTGACTCCTTCTAGTCTTGGAACTAAAACAAAACTTGTGGAGAATTAATGTATGAGAGGTTAATATGAGTTTAATGAAAATCTGCCCTTAGAAAATAGAACCAACTCAGTATTTTTGAAAGCCAAGGTCATTTTAATGGGTCATTTGTTCATTTGAAATATCAAGATTAACTTATACTCAGGAATTATCATGTTGTGAATAATTTCTGTGTCACTTTTTAATTTACTTTGTTTAATCTCAAAGATTTCCTTTTTGTTCCCTGGTCTCATTGAGCACCCGGATGTAGGTACTTAAGCTATATCCAGAAGTTTCCTATTTATGTACAGGTATGCGCTGCTTATCAACAGTGATACATTTTGAGAAATTTTTTGTTGGATAATTTTATTATTGTGTGACCATCATGGAGTATACTTACACAAACCTTGAAGGTATACCTACTGCACATCTAGGCCAGGTGGTATAGCCTAGGCCTATTGCTCTTAGGCTACAAACATACACAGCATGTTGTTGTACTGACTTTGTATCGAGACATATAAACTGTGCATTGAAGATACTATATGGTATTATAGTATTTTGAGACTACCACCCTATATGCGGCCTGCCATTGACTGTGTAAGACTGCAGAGACTTATTTTGATGAGGCAGTAGGTTAGTCTGCCATTTGTATATGGAATTTAAAATGATTTTCTTTTCACTGAGCCTTTTATAATGTAAATTCCTGTACTGTGAACAGTTTTATAAAACATAAAATCCTGAACATTTTCATTGTAAAATGAACATCCAACCTGTAATGGATCATTGATATCCCCATCATCTACTTCAATTTTTATATACAGGATTGTACCTATTTGCTCAAAATTGAGTGTGATTTTTGACTTACATTCACTGCTCATTTGTGTGTTATGTTGGCATTTACTATTTTCATGGAGACTACACTTAAAGGTGAATTGCACTCAGCTCATGGATTCAGACTTAGAACTATTATCTATATCTCTGCCATTGTCTTAGATGTAGAAAGATGTTAGTAAATGGTATGTAATCTATCTTCTTGATATTAACTGTGTGAAGAACAGTCTGAAAACTTGTCTCCCAAAAAGCCATTTATGGCTAGATATAAATTAATTTTAGTATACAAATGATTGGCAAACAATTTGTGCATGTATTATGTGTTTATACGTGCATGCATTTATAGTTAATATTTAAGTAATTACATGCTGTATTTACTGCTATAGATATAAACTATTATATAATCATCACAGAATTCGCAAAAATAAATGGCTATAGATGATTTGCAGGTTATTTGTTCACATTCTACAAAATCATTACCTTGTCTTTTCTATTTCATTTCATTTAATCCCTTAGTTTAAGAGCTAAAATGTCTCCAAAGTTTTAGATCCAGTAATTTTAGTATAAGCTTTAGTCTAAGATTACGTTATATTAACTGAACATTCTATAATGAGCCCTACCCTTTCAAGCTGATCTATTCTTTTTGCATGTAGATTACTGTAAACATGAAGTGTTGACTTAGACTGCCTTGAACCATTTTGTCTTCTTTGCAAATTCCAAACCCAATTTTCTGATCCAATAGAAAAGATAATCTTCCGAAAACCCTCCTTAATCTCTGAGTTTCCTCAGTCATATAATAGAACTCTTCTCAACTCTCTAAGAATGATCAACATTCTTAATTGGTTGGGTATTTTTCATTGATGTATAAATCTTTCCATTCGAATTTTCATTTGTAGATATGCTGACAAAAAATTCAGTACTTAGGGCATCCTATGGTCTGAATACACTCTCCTAAATATTTGTGTTGGAAACTTAATCCCCAGTGCAACAGTGTTGGGAGATGTGTACGTTATGAGGGTCTACCCTCATGAATGAATTAGTGCCGTTATAAATAAAAGCTCCTGAGAGTGGCATCACTCTCTTCCATTTCTTTGGTTGTAAGGACAAAACATCCATCCTCCACTGGCCCTTCCATCTTCCACTGAGTGAGGATGCAGTAAGAAAGCCCTCCCAGATGCAGGGACTGCGGTCTTACTTCTCATCCTTCAGGACAGTGAGAAAGAAATTTGTTCTTTGTAAATTACTCAGTCTCAGGTATTTTAATATAGCAGCATGAAATAGATCTAGATGGGAGATATGCCAGCTCATTTTAGTTTAGCTTAAAAATAAACTATATTTTCTGCAATACATCTCATGTTAAGACATATTTTATATCTTAATAAATGTGAAATAGATAAAAATATTTTTACTACATTATGTTTATTTCTGTGAGTGTGGGAATAGATGTAATTCAAACTAAAGCAATTTTTATATATTCAAGTATGTGACTATAGAGTAGAAATAAAAATTTATTATTTTGGTTATGGTTATTAATATTATTAGAATCATCGTCATCATTATAATTTCAGACAAGTTAATTCTAAGTTAATTAACTCGGATGAAATGAAAGATAACTAATTTTTTTCGGAGAATAATAATGAGCCCTAAAGGGTATTAATTTTACTGAAGATATCTTTCTAAAAACTTTTGGAAATAAAAATGTTACTATTTTCAACTGATGTTAAGACTATGTTTTTCTCTATCTGTTTCATTAAAATATGTTAATCAGCTGGAAATAAAATTCTAAGCCAACACTTTCTTTTCTTTAGCATGTGATGTCTTCAAGGTTTTTTTTGTTTTTTGGGTTTTTTTTTTTTGCAATTTTTGGCCAGGGCTGTGTTTGAACCCGCCACCTCTGGCATATGGGCTGGCTCCCTACTCCTTTGAGCCACAGGTGCCACCCATGACTTTAAATTTTTATCTTCTGCATGTATTCCAGAGGATGCTTGACACTTAGTATGTTTTTTCTTTATTCAATTCTGTAAATTATAAATTGAATCTAGTCCAATTTTTGATTACTTTCTTCCCCAATTTCTGTTAAATATATGCTAAATCATCAGAATTTATCCTACATGCTTTATATAAATTTATTTATTACAAATTCTTCTTCCCTGTGTTTTATAGTCTATGGTGTAATGTTCTAACTTTGACTTTCTCTTTTCAACCATAGTTAAGGAATCTTTTACCTCATACATTCATTTCTAGGAATATATGCTTTAACCCAGGCTAGAAATTTTTTATTTGTAAAATCTACCTCTTCATTTTCTATGTTTATTCACCTTTCTTTTAAACATCTTGGTAATTAAAAGGAAGATTGTATTATTAATTATGGAGATGGGCTGATTATAAATTTTATTCACAAGAATCAGACATGGGCAGTAGTACTCAACTTCATTAATGATATAAGAGATGCAAGTAATTATGAGACAACTCTCTAAGACATTTGTGCTGTGTCAAAATGAATCTGGTTCAGAGTTAATATGTGAAATTCTAAATGATGCAGGTGGTTCATCCTTCACACAGAGGAAGATATTTCAGTTGGGAAATAACTATCTCCAGTTTATATTCTGATAAATACATAGTTGCTACTTATGTTTTACTTTGGCCCACAGAGTCATAAATTCTGGGTTTGTAGACTATTAACAACCTAAAGAGACCGGGGTGTATCTTGCTGAAAATATTTAGCAGAAACTCATTCTTTATTACTTATGAGATTTGATGAGATAATTTATTTCTTGTTTCTCCTTTCTGTAGGAAAACTTAGAGAAGGGAAGTAACTTATCATTCCCAATAATATTTATACTCCTAAATATGCAGTTGTAAAGTCTGAGTCAGATATTTTGATCAAATTAATTTCACTAGGACTCAATTTATATTTGCTTCTGTGTGTGTGTACTTGTACGTGCATGTATTAGGTGTTTAAAATCAGATTTATTTATATGTTTTAAAATTTTAATTGTTACATCAGTTTGATGGGGAAGAAATATTTTTTTCCTTTTGACTATTGGCCATTTCTATCTGCTATTTCTTATCTCCCTAGTCTTTGTGCCCTCTGTCTTCATCTCATTAGTTTACAACTTGATGAAAACCATTCCTTTATCTCATCCGTTTCTAACTTGATAAAGGACATTTTTAGGCCCTTTATAAAAATAAAGAACACAATTTTCAGCTTCTATTCTTAGAACACTTCTCCAGCCCCCTTTCATGCTTTTTGGTTGTTGTTCACTCTGGCTTGGTTTCTAATTGACTGAATGTGTTATAGCTATTCCATTATTTATTTATAAATTTCAATTATCATTAACATCTATTTCCCATAAAAGAAGCATACCAAAACAATTAAATAAATAAATAATGAAGCCTATTAGTCTGGAATATAGTGTTTCCTCCCTTACTTTTTTTTTCATTTGTATGATTAAGCAAAATAGCTTATTATCTACACTTGACATACCACGATAGAAACTGATGGAAATATCAATACAGAGAAAACATAGCTGAAGCATATGCCCAATGATATACAAAAATTTAAATGTATCATACAAGTTGGATCTATCAAGTCTGGAACACAAATGTCTTAACGCTGTAATTGGGTAAAAGAGGTGAACGTTATGTTAATTAGTAGCATGTAGGCACTCCAATTTGTACAAATAATCAGCACATCAAATCCCATAATGACATAAATGTATGTATGATCTATGTACAAATGACTTAATAAAAAAAATTAAATATATGTATGTGAAGTGAAGAAAATCAAGGAGAAAACTTTAAAAAGAAAAAAGCATAGTGTATGATATACTCATTTTCCAATACATATTCAGTTGTCAACATATAGAACTTCTCACTACATTTTAATTAAAACCTAAATTTAATCAATCAATTTATTTCATTAAAAGTGAAATAATAATAACTCAAATTTGTCATGGGATGGATATATATTTACTCTAAAAAATCTGAAGTCTAACAATTAAGTTTGTGAAATTATCCTAGAAAAAGTGCTATTTACCTTATTGCTGTATATCTCTATGGTCACCTTTGGGAAGCTGTGCACCAAAGCCAGTGCATAGGCCACTCTTCAAAGAAATTTTGGAACTCTTTATCTGGATAGGCTATGACAGCTGTCATTTTATTATCCTTGATATCCTGAATGTCATCAGAATGTCATCCTTTCAATATATCCTTTTTCTTTGGGTAAAGAAAAAAGTCATTAAGGCCCAGAACAGATGAGGGTGGAGAGCATTTCAATACAGTTATTTGTTTACTAAGGACTCCCTTACAGTCAGCACCATGTGAGCTGGTGCATTGTTGTGATGCAAAAACCTTGAGTTGTTGGCCATGATTTTCAGTTAGGATTTTCCTGATCTTTTCTCTATCAATATTACTCCATCTGCTATGCTTCTCACAGCCAGCCAATGATTTTGATGCACAATTTGATGGATTTTTGCAACATTTTCATCATTCCTGCTTGTTACTGGCTGTCCTCACCTCTCTTCATCGGTGACATTTCTCTCCCCTCAGAAAAATGTTATTTGTACACTGCTCTTTTCTTCATGGCATTATGCACATAACCTTGGATTAACATGTCCCTGATTGCACTTCCATTCTTGGCAATTTTAAAAAGCAATTTAATGTTTGTTCATTGCTCTAATTTAAGTTCTGACATTCTTACAATGGCACGTAAAAACACACAGTAATGAACAGCACTCAATAAGACACCACCACCTATTAACATGAACACAAGTGTGAGATGCTAATATACCAAGGTTATGAAACGTACTGAGTTATTTGTACAGTCCTGCCACTGCAACTACACAGTGGGAAGTTTATGAACTTAATTGTCAGATCTCGTGATAGATTTTGAGTAACTAGGTGATGTTCTAGAGATTATGGCAAGAGTATGCAAATCAAAGTATTTGAATAACTGGCATCTGTTTTTCAAGACAGTAACTTTTCAACTGTATTCAGATTAATTTTAATTATTTTGAATAGGCAGCATTACAAACACATATTTATTATCATTTAATAAAACTATCTTCTGGTTTGGTATTAATTCTTATTCAGAGTGCTTAATGTGTGTCAGGTACTATGTAAAATATCACTCACATTTCTTACTTTTATTTTTTACAATATTCAAGTAAATTGCTATATCCTTGTCCTGTCCAATTAGGTGTTATTTATGATCCATGTCCAAAAGAAAGAGAAAATTAAGGATTCAAGTAGGATCACATGAATCATAAATGGCATTCTGAACACAAAACTAACCCCCATAACTACTGCCTATTTTGTCTTTTAAATCACTTTAAAAAATTCTACGCTGTGTTTCCTGAAAATTTTATAGGATGATTTCTAAATTAAAAAAAGTCATCAAATAATTCTTGATATATGAATGTAAATGTGAATATATATTTTTAAGTTGTTAATTATCATTTTAAATCACATAAAATCAAGTTAAATGAAACAAAACTGTGTTTGAAATAACTCATTTTTATTTATGAGAGCAAAATATTAAGTATATATTATTACATCTCTTTTAACTTTTTTTCAGTACAGAAGTAGAAAATGATGAAAGTAGAAAATTCAAGTTGACCTATGTTAACCCTTAAGGCTAAAGAATAATAATTGGAGGGTGGCACCTGTGGCTCAAGGAGCAGGGTGCTGGCCCCATATACCAGAGGTGGCAGGTTCAAATCCAACACTGGCCAAAAACTGCAACAACAACAACAACAACAAAAGAATAACAATTGAAGCAACCATTTGTATTTGAAATTGCAAATTGTATAAATAAATTTTAGGTGCACTTGTATAACCCACCTATTTGTAACTCTTAAAATATGTTTTCAACCATGCATTGAATGAAATCAATTCAAAATGCTGTACCCCTTGGAAAATTATTAAGCAACGTTAATTATCATGTTTACCCTGGAGACAAAAGACAAAAATATTTCCTACGTGTTTATGCTTTCTTATTTACAGCGTCAGTAAAGTGATGAAAAATAAATAAAATAATTATAATTAATTTATAAGAATTAAACTTTTTGTGCTATTTTGTGTCATTTTACTAAGACTATGGTCTGTTCAGAATTAATAGTAAATTCTTTTCTATATGTGACCTCTATTTTATGATGCAGTATTGGACAATACAAAGCTGTTATTCAATATGTACAGTGTTATTGTGAAACACAAATCTCATCTACCTTACTCTCACTATTTGCTCAGAATCTATTCATAAAACTATCATATAAAATGTGTATAAAATAATAAATATACATTATATTCAAAAATATTGCATTGAAAGGTAAATTTTGAGCTGAAAGCATTGATGAAAAATGGAATTATATTTCACCAAGGAAATTCTCGTAATAGTTGTACAATGATTACTATATATCAAATTAAAATTTAAAATGTAACTATCCACGTAATTAAAAATTCTAAATCCAGTTACTTTCTGAATGATGGTGTAGGTGTGTGGTTCTTGAATAAAACCTAACTCTATGATATATATAATGTGCTGAAAACAGCCCTTTTTGTAAATTTCTTTTAGGTGCAATAACTAAGACAGGTTTGGAATAAGAAATGCTCACTAGATCACATTACTATTATGTGATGAAATAGCATTTGAAGGTGGGTCATATGCCTCCAAAATGCACAGTATTTAAACTCTTCTTCTTCTTTTTTTTTTTTTTTTTGTAGAGATTGAGTCTCACTTTATCACCCTCAGTAGAGTGCTGTGACGTCACACAGCTCACAGCAACCTCCAACTCTTGGTCTTAGGTGCTTCTCTTGCCTCAGCGTCCTGAGTAGCTGGAACTACAGGCGCCCACCACAACGCCCGGCTATTTTTCTGTTTTGCAGTTCAGCCGAGGCCAAGTTTGAACCCACCACCTTCGGTATATGGGGCTGGTGCCCTACTTGATGAGCCACAGGTGCTGCCCTTAAATTATTCTTAATAGCCACCATTTTATTTGGTGGACTCCCTAAAATCTTTGGCTAATTAAGACATATAAATACAAACTTTTATGGAAGAAATGTTGTATTTCTGACAGACTGAAAGTTGCTAAAATACCTTACCAACTTGGTTGACCTGTTTCAGCAGGAATAGAAATTATATTGTATCACTCAAAAATGACATAGTTTTATTTTCAAATGTAATAAGATATGCTTATGAGTTTGGAATCTGTGTCTAACTGATTTTACACAAAATCTTTAAATTCTGAAGCCAACCATTGGCATATTTGATAAATACAATTTCAGAAAGCAGGGTAGTTCCTACATACTGGTGTGTGTGTGTGTTTAACTGGAGAAGATTTGAAGTTAAAGAAGAGTATTATATAGTCCATATTTTATCAGATTCTTATCAAATAATAAGATAAGATGTTACAGGAGAATTACGAATACTTTAAAACCCTTTTGGTCCATCTCTCTTGAAATTACGTTGAATAAATTAAGCAGCCAACGTTTTGTATAAAGATGATTAGTGATTGCTGCAGACAGAATTCCCCATGAGAGGTCTGTTAGTGTGATTCATTATTTATATACATAAAAAGTAGGACAATGGAGTCTGGTTCTTATCCCTTAGGTGCTCACTTCTATTGAACAAAAAAAATTCACAGAGCTTTTGGTTTGTAACAAAATTCTGGCATAAATTTAATATTTCCGCATTATCCTTTAAGAGCTTTATATAGGTCAATAATCTCTTATTTTATGAAGCAAAATTATAGTTTTGCAATTCATATTCAGTTGGCAATGTATTGTTAAAGCAATGGGAAAGGATAGAAAGGTTAAGAAATATTCTTGTGAAATAAAATCCTAAAGGGATAGAGAATGAAGAAACATTGGAGTCAATAATTATACATCTAAGCAAAACAAACCGTTTAATTTATAGCAATTCTATTATTGTTTCCACTGTTAAGACACACAATCTTATGGCTCTCCTAGGTGTAGGAATAAAAAGATAGCCTAGAATGTTTATAAACCTATAAATTAATTTTACTTTCTCTGGAATTCTAGCTAGGAATAAGAAGAGTGTGTGAGATTTGGTTAGAATAAGCTTGTATATCTGGCAAAATTGACGGCTCCTGAGATAGGATAGAAACAGCACTGAATTCATTTGACACATGCCCCGATTATTTTCCAATAACATGTTTGAGATGATTAAAATTTGTAATTTCCTGTATTGTTATGTATCATTTGCTATTTATCTCCTGATGTAAATTACTGCATCTACCAGGGGAAAGCACTTCAGAACATTTCAAAATGTGTGTGTACGTCTGTTATGTTTCATATGTAACAGAAGAGGCGAGTGTGCAGGACAGCACTGTGGGGTCTGCAAGGGGAGGAAAGCCTGTGGGAAACCTAGGGTGGCCGTTACTGTGGGGCTTTTCTTACCTGACTGACATTTAGAGAAGCCAAGGGAGTATGAACTGTCTCCCATGCACTTGTCGTTTCCGTACAATATGTGCTGCAAGGGGTTCCCCTCCTCACTTCCATATCCACTGTAGTCCCAAAGGAAGAGCATTTAATGAGAAAAGAGATTTGAAAACAGTCGTGTATTTGACTGAAGGGTGATGTGGATCTAGATCTTCCTGAAATGTCTTGAATTTCTGAGTAACACAAAAAAGAACAGAGAACATGATAATGACTTAAACTACAACAATTCACAAAATCCTTTTCTTTTTTTGATACAGAGTCTCACTCTGTTACCCTAGGTCAGAGTGCCTTGGCCGTCAAATCCGGGGCTCAAGCAATCCTCTTGTTTCAGCCTCCTGGAAGAGCAGGAACTAGGACTATAGGCATGAGCCACCACATCCAGCTAGTTTTTCTATTTTTTGATAGTGATGGCGTCTTGCTCTTGATCAGGCTGGTCTTCAACACGTGAGATCAAGCAATTCCCCCACTCCCACTCCACCTGCAGGCTTTCCAGAGTGCTAGGATTACAAGAATAAATCACTGAACCTGCCCAGCCACATAACTCTTTAAATATTGGCTTTCCCATTTTCTATTTCTAACAGTAGTTAAATACTTAAAATAATCACATGGTTCCTCCCTTTGATGTTTTCTACATTTTCAGTCATATGAAATTTATTTAAATTAATATCCAGATCAGGAGAGAGAAGAACTAATGGCGTTTGACATGAAATGCAGGTTATGTTCACGTGTGTCACTTTTAGTCTCTCTTGGATAATGGGGAGGCCTGCAATGTGGATGCAAACTAAATACTGATATCTAAAAACCAAAACAAAACATATGTTGGCACAATCCTCAGTCTGATGCTAAAGGCCTGAGCCCAGTGAGGGGGTGAGTGGAGGCAGAGAACCAGGAGCCCCATCTAAAGGAAGCATAGGGCAGCTATCCCAGACGTAGAGTCACGTCCCAGCTCAAAGTTCACCCTTTCTGCCGTTTTTGTCCTTTTCAGGCCCCAAAAGGCTTAGCGATACCCTTCCCCACTGATGAGAGCAATCAGAGTTAAACTATTTCTAATAACTCTTAAAAGTTTGTATTTTGTTAAAATTTTCAAAGATTGTGTGGTTGTTCTTGATTTTCAAATCCTCATCTAAAATTTGTAGTCCTTAAATTTAGGGCCTTTCGTGTAGCACAGTGTTTGTAGCACAGTAGGTGATAAGCGAATGTTTGTTTCTTCTATTTTTTTTTTCTTTTTACTACACCATATTGAAGAAAGTAGCAGCAATACCTGTAAATGATGCCACAGAAAGGAATTTTGTGTAAGGAACGTCTTATGAACAAATGGCTTTAAGAAATCTTATATTGATATTTATTAATAAACATTCATGGCCTTGTGTACAACCACACAGTCAACTAGATCTAGGCAACCACAACACGGTACCTCAGCTAGGATCAATCCCTATATTTTTATAAAAAACTATAAGTCAATACCAATCAATATGGCTTAAAATTGAAAATATGAGGGTATTTTCATAGACATTATTTAACTTTTAATTAAACATATGCAATATAAACTATTTTATCTTTAGTTCTGAATCATTCCCCAACTTATTTTTGCTTAGCCAAAATTAGGTTAAATAAATTAAAAAATAAAACTTATTGAACAATGACATACTATTCAAATACACTAATTTTACATGTTAAAATAAATTAAAAAATACTGCAGATTCAGATACTTTGTCCATTTAAAATTTATTCTTATATATCCAAAAATAAGACAACAAATAACAACTAAGCCTAGTTATACTATTAAGTAAGGACAATCATGAGCTTTTAAAGACAGGACTGTAAATCCTGTCATCAATTAAATTCACTGTGAAGTATTTTTATGCTCTTCAAAGCATGAATGATTTAACACATTTTACGTGTTACAATACCTGGAGAAAATAAGAAATGCTAAATATAGAATGGCAACCTTTACTTCAATTTTGTTGCTCTTATGTATTTAAACTTGACCATTAATGCACTTTTGCTGATTTAATTTCCTACACAATCATACTTAATTGCGTGCCATGTCTTATAATGTTCAATAAAGCAAAGCAATGAAGCAAAAAATAGCAAGAGCTCTTAGAAAGGTTAAAAGGAAACCTGTATTAGGACAAGAGTGAATAACACCTCCATGCTAATTACCATTGAATGGCTGGAGCTTATAAATAGTGAAAACTCTCATTAACGCTATTAGCAGGTAAGTTTTGATTTTATGTGGTCAGACAAATAAGTGAAACGTGTTTGCCATATTACCTTTTAATGTTAACTACTTCTGTTTATTTGAGTTTTACTCAAACATACGGCAATACAGTTTTCTCAAATATAAGGTAATATAATACAATCTATGTGTAATTAAAAAATTATGTATGAGATCTAAGCAATATATAACTTTGAAAGATACCACAAGGTATATTATTTTTAAAAAATAGCAAAAGCAACTGTTCTTTGTGATATTTTTCCTTATTCCTCTCCACCTTTTAACCACTTAGTTCTATTAAGTAACTAATTAGTTCATCTATCTTTCAATCTAGCTATCTATTTTTGCTTCCTGTTGTCACCCCAAAAGTCCTACTGGCCAGATGAAGAGCGTCATTTGTCTTTTAAAAACTATTTATCATTGACTTGGTGCCTGTAGCACAGTGGTTATGGTGCCAGCCACATACACCAAGGCTGGTGGGTTTGAACCCAGCCTAGGCCAGCTAAAACAATGACAACTGCAACAACAACAAAATAGCCAGGTGTTGAGGCGGACACCTGTAGTTCCAGCTACTTGGGAGGCTGAGGCAAGAGAATCACTTCAGCCCAAGAGCTGGAGGTTGCTGTGAGCCCTGACACCATGGTACTCTACCCAGGGCAGCATAGTGAGATTCTGTCTCAACAAACAAACAAAAACTACTATTTATCATTGATTTTCATGCATCTATTCTTTTTGTTGTTGTTATTGTTTTGTTTTTATAGAATTAGTGTATTTAATTTGCTCAGATATGGAAGTAGGACATGATTCAGCCTTTTTAAGCTTTAAAATGCCATGTAACTTTTTGAATAGACCCAGTGGCTCTCATTTAAGTGAACATATAGTCTGTGCCAGCTACTGTGCCATAATCCACACATACTTTCTTATGTTTACTACAACCCTGATGCGGAAGTAATAAATCTCATTTTATGGAGGAGCTTAGAGAAGTCATACAGCATGCTTAAGATCAGAGCTTTTGAGTGGCAGAGCTAAGAATCAAGTCTGTGTGATTCTCGCATCCACACATGCATTTGTTGGTCTTTCCCCCAAAAGTCAATTTTCAGGCACCAATTGTGGTGTGTTATATGAAAGAATAGAGTAGGGATTGGCATGCTTCTTCTGTAAAGAGCCAGATAATAACTATTTCAGGGTTTGAGGGCTATATATTCTCTGTACAACTACTTAACTCTTGTAAGTTAAGAGTTGTGTTGTGGAGAGTTGTATTGTAGTATGAAAATGGCCATAGACAATATGCAAATGAATAAGCATGTCTGTGTTCCAAGGGAACATTATTTACAAAAGCAGACAGTGGGCTGGGTTTGCAAAGAAGGCTGCAATTTTCTAAAGCCTGGTGTAGAGGGAAGCCTACTACATTTTAACACATCTTGGTTAAGTACAGAGAGATGTACAAGGTGGAGCAGAGAAGGGTCCCAAGCAGAAGCTGTCCTGCACAGCCCAGGTCACTGACATACTCTCCTGCTGCTGGAGCCTTAGCGGCTTTATGCTTACAGTGAAGGGAGATGCCTCAGTGAAGGTCACACCCTTTCTTTGGAGGTCCAGCAAGCAGATGTGAGGGTACAGGCCTCATGCTCTTCCCCCAGTTTGGAACAACTCAGATGGATCACTCCACTTCAGAGCTCCCTATGCAATCAACAGAGGCCTTTGCTGAGGCTGGACTGTACCCTGTTCACCATCTCCCTCAGCCCACTCCCACTTTCCTCTGTCTCTTTCAGGGTTTGTTCCCAAGGGCATTTCTCAGTAAACTCCCTGGACACAGTTCCCCATCTCAGAATGTGTAAAGCAGACCTCTGGCCATATGACCAAGCCTGTCGGATGGGGACAGGAACTGACTAAAGTTTGTCTTAAAACATTATGAGGACCATGTTAGTGGAGGGGGCAAGAAATGGGAGAAATAGGAAACAGTCTTCTGGTCAGGGCGAAGAGAAAAGGCAAAGATATGGAAGCAAGAAATCGTGCATCTATTCTGATGACCAATGCCCTTACATTTAAAAATCAGTACTCTGGTCACTGATGCAGGACAAAGTGACACCATGACCTGCCATCTTAGCCCTGGTGGTGTTGATGCTCTGGTGGCAGGAGGAACCAGCTTGCTGGAAGGGCTGGACACCAGCGTGGGAGACTCTAGCACCTTGCTGTCTCCTCCTGGTGTACTTCTGGCTGGTCAATTTCTTTTCTTTTCTTTCTTTCTTTCTTTTTTTTTTTTTTTTGGCTGGGGCTGGGTTTGAACCTGCCATCTCTGGCATATGGGGCCGGCGTGCCCTATTCCTTTAAGCCATAGGCGCTGCCCCTGGTTAATTTCATGGATGGCCCCTACTGTCTCCTCATGTGAGCTCCCAGGGCCGGAGAGTTCCAGCATCTTGCTGCTGATTTGGACGACTGGCTGTAACTGACAAAGACTCATGCCCTAAAAGTTGGCATTGAGTTCTAGCAAAACAACCCCCTGCCACTATATAAACCCCTGAGCAGAGAGCCCTGAGGACAGACCTGGAAGAGGGAGCAGGGTTCTCTCTTCCAGGACCTTTGGTTTTTGTAAGTTTTCTATTTGGTTCTGTGAATAAATCCTATCTTACCTCTAATCTGTGGTCCATTGATTCATTCTTCGGATTGCAGAAACCAAGAACCTGAAACTCCAGTATCATTTATCATACCGGTAATGACAAGTTGCAAAACACTATTAAATGTACCTGCACTAACACCACAAACAGTGTGGGGATTTTTAAGCTGTGAGCATTTTGAACTATGTTTAAGCATGAATAGAACAAGAATATTCAAAGTAAAGCATTATATTCTAGCAGTGAAAAGAAAATGGGAAAATACTTGGACTTGAAATTCAAAATGTTCTATTAGTGACATACTATACATATAAGTCTAATTATAGTAGAAAGTTATATCATGAAATGAGGAGTAATGATGTTTAATCTGTAATGCAGGAAAGGGTGTAATATGTGTTAAATGTCAGACAGTTTGAATTTCACAAATTCAACTTGAATTGATCACAGAATGAAACTTACTGAGTTAAAATAATAAAAGCATAAAAAGTACCTTTTAAGAAAATATACTTGGTCATTTTGAGGAATGCCTTATGTCACTAGGTTTCAGTCACAAAAAATAGTCTATCAACTTCACCTGTGTAGTTATGCCCTCTGCAAAGAAGCAAAGAATGAGCAAATAAGAGATCTATTTATCTTGCTAGTGAGAATATTTTAAACTTTCATTATAACTTGTGAACTATACCATCAAGTAAATCCCCTGCCCAGAAATTAGAGTTAGCTTTTCAATACATGAATGATTATTATTTTTTTAAATATGGAATCCTTCATGAAATTGCATGTCATCTTTGTGCAGGAGCCATGGTACTCTTCTCTGTATCATTCCAATTTTAGTAAATCTACTGCAACTGCCGAAGCCAGCACTACGTGAATGATAACCATACACATAACCAGCACAACTGTTATAATACCTGGATACAATGAGAGAGAGGAGTTACAGTACTTCAAAATATTGTGCAAGTGGTGTAAAAATAAGGATTTTGTAAGAAGCTTAAAACTTTAAGGCCTAATTTTTAATTTTAAATAAATTTATTGACCCCATTTGTGATGCTTACATTTTTCATGTCAACTGGCTAATAAGCTGTGGTGTGCAATTGCTTGTCAAACACTATTCTGTATGTTGATGTAGAGTATCAATGTCTTTATATAGTGATTAAGAAAATGCTATGAGGGCTATCTCTCACAGTACGATCAAAATGTTTCTGATTGTATATGAAGCACATTCTGCCCTATGATTGCACCAATGTACACAATTATGATTTA
>CAUYRH010164890.1:0-17929 GCA_963574655.1 Perodicticus potto | reverse complement strand
CACCACCACCACCATCATCATCACCATCACCACCATCATCATCACCATCACCACTGCCATCATCATCAGCATCACCACCGCCATCATCATCAGCATCACCACCATCATCATCACCATCACCACCACCATCACCATCACCATCATCACCACCACCATCATCACCATCATCACCACCATCACCACCATCATCATCATCACCACCACCGCTATCAGCATCAGCACCATCATCATCACCATCACCACCATCATCACCATCATCACCACCACCATCACCATCATCACCACCACCATCATCACCATCATCACCACCACCATCACCACCATCATTACCATCATTTTGGGTCAGACTCTCCTAAGGCTTAGTGATCCTTTGGTGACCTAATCCAGGGAACAAAAATGAGGGTGCAAAAGAGAGAAGAGGGCCAAATCGTCACTTCTCTGGAACCTGCCAGGATTGGTCCTGGAGTGGGGCATGTGGTAGGGGAAAGAAGGAGAGGGAGGGGCCCTTGTGTAGAGTAAATTCTGCATTTTATCACTCAGCAGAGTTCAGTGGGACAGGAGGTAGAGCTGCAAGGACAGCGTGCTGGGTGGCCCCACCAGAGTTCCGGCATCCTAAGGTGAATGCCTGAGTCAGTGGGGATCAGAGGCCGGGATGCCAGTGGCCTTGGAGCCCAGAAGAGGGCTGTTAAGAGCCATGAGTCCTTGGTGATGGAGGAGGTCAGACCCAGAGCACAGTGGATTGGCCGTGAGTGTGTGTGTGTGTGTATGTCTGCAAATGCCTGAGCACGTGCATGTGGTGCCTGTGAGGTGTATGTACGTTGTGTGCCCGTGTGCTGCATGTATGTGTTTATAGCATGTGTGTATGCACATATATTTGCCTCCATACGGGTGTTTGTGGTGTGAATGCACATATTCATGTGTCTGTGGCCTGTGTGTTTCTGTACATATATGTGTCTCTGTGTGTGGCAGGTGTGTGCATATAAGGATGTGTCTCTGTGGAACATGTTTTTGCACATGTGTTTCCATGCATGTGTGTCTTTGTGCCATGTGTTTTAGGGCTGGGGTGTCAGGTTAAGCCCAAGGAGGGAGGACTGATTGGTGCAGATGGTGGCAAGGCAGCCAGAGAGGTCAGGGCCACTGCGCGCCTGATCCTGGAAGGCGGCTGTGAGTTCTTGGCAGTAGCAGCTGTACCAGGAGGCGCCCGGGGCAGAGCTGGGAGGGCAGAACCGGCTGCTCTTGCTCCCTTGAGGAATTCTGAGCTGAAGACGGATAGGTGGCCAGCCAGAGGGGCTGGGAGCCCAGAAGGAAGAGAGAGGAAGCTAGGCAAACATCTCCACGGGGGCTGCTGCTGGAGGGGCAGACTTGAGAGGGTCTCCATGCTCTCGGCAGACTTGGCCTGCCATCCACCCTGCTGCCCTTCCTGGGCTTTCCCAGTTGCCTGATGGGTGCTATGTGCTCCTGCTTGACCAAACTGGGCCAGAAGATCCCTTATGCCCAGGTGAAGTCCAGGTGTGCCCTTAGGCCGTGTGGGGGGAACTCAAGAACACATGGGTGACTGTTTCTAAGGCCTTGCCCAGTGGCTGCTTTGGCACCAAATCAGGATTGGGCAGCAGCCCAGGACCCTCAGACATCATGGCACATGGGTATCATGGCTTTGTGCCACTCAGGTGTCCCAGGCCAGAGCTCACAGAGGGCAGAGGGTGTCCTCTGGACCCCCTGCTGCCCCTCAGGGGTTCTGGGTACTCAGCACTCACCAGATGGTGAGGGTGTGAACTGCCAAGGCGGGTGCAGTCCAGTTCCTCACGGCTGTGTGTGTCGCAGGCTCGCAGCACGCGTGGTACCAGTCCAGGCAGGTGGGGGCTTTGGGCGGGTTCCTGTGCAGCCCACCGGGCCATTGATTGCTCAAGTTTCCCGCTGGAGCCGCACCTGCTCTAAATTGTCATCAGGCTAAATCAGACGGAAAGACGTGCAAATGCAATTGGAGCTTTTTGGCAAATTACCATGCAGACATGTGGAGGTGAGCGTGATGGGTAGGGGGCCTCAGTGAGAATAGCTTTAAAGGGGGAATTATTTCAGCTACATTTCAGGTTTTCTGAGGCCGCCTTAAAAAAGCCAAGGATAAATACCTCCCCGCAGGCGCTGAATGGTGCAAGGTGGGCAGCTGCCCCCTGCTGGGAGCCTGCAGGTGTGCCTGCTCAGCCTTTGATGAGGGCAGAATTGGACACTGAACCTCACAATGCTTCAGGCTGGGAGGGGTGGGTTGGTCTGGCTACACCTGCGGGAGATGGACTGGTCAAGGGCCCTGAATCCGAGATCGCTGTGTTGGAGGAGAATCATTGTTCTCTGTTTGAGAGGTTGCCATGCTTGATGACACAAATCACACCCAGATGTGTTTTTGGTGTCTGCCACCCAAGAAAGACTGCAGAGAAGACTCAATGGAAACAAGGGGCCAGGCACACAAAGGGGACTGGGCCTTGGGGCGTTGGCATCCAATTCCTTGCTGGGGTCCTGGGAGTGGTTGTCAAAGCAGGAGGCACATCTGGGTTGCCCAGTGGGAATAGCGGCCGTGACAATGATCATCCAGAGCAGGAGGGGAGCCTCTCCACACTGGCTGCCCTCTGGGGTGCCTGGCACACTTCATTCTCAGCACCCACGTGGCCTGTGTGTGACCTTTTCTCGTAGTCTTTATTGTGTGTTTTGTAGCTGCCATCAGATGCGAGCTTCCACCTGTGCCTCCCTGGGTTTTGACTTCTGCTTCTTCCCTCTTGCTCCCAAGGGCTCCGTTCACACATAGCGCATGTGGGGGGATGATCCCACCTTGCTCGGAGCACTCTCTCTGAACTGGGTGCCAGGAAGGCATCCCTGGTGTCCAAAGGCCAGTGTCCCTGGGATGACATCATTATCTGTTCACCCTCCCTTTTCAGAACTACACTAGGTTCCAGGGCTCACTCTTGCTTCCAGAGATGCTAATGAGCAGCTTTGCCTGAGTCCCTGTGGGTGCACACACCTGTCGCTGAAGGGGCCTCCCGAGCAGGTCCCTGTGGGCCTATCCCAAGGAGGCCACAGGGAACAGACATGTTAACTATCTCACTGTGGGGGAGTTGGACGGAATCCAAGAAACCCTTTTTTTCCTGGGATGGAATTTGAAAGTGAAAAATAATTACATAAAAATCACTATGGCCAATGTACAAGTACACTCAGAACACCCTCCATCATTTTCTGTCTGTTGTCCTGTAGCATAAGAGTAGAGGTTAAAACGGCAATGGCCATGGTGACGATGACGCCCACCAGGCTGAGAAGAGCTTTGAGAGGCTGATATTTTTGAGTTGTCCTCTATGGGGATGCCATGGCTGGAGAGGTGGGCCGTCATCTGCATGGCTGAAAGACACAACCTGGAAAACATGGGAACTCAGGTGAGATTGGACTCTAAGATACCACTTAATGAGGCAACATGAGAAACCACCACTTCAAAGCTGGAGACAGCTGCTTTTTGTTTGTTTGTTTGTTTGAGAGTCTCACTGTGTTGCCCTGGGTAGAGGCTGTGGCGTCATAGCTCACAGCAACCTCAAACTCTCAGGCTCAAGTGATCCCTCGCCTCAGCCTCCCGAGTAGCTGGGACAACAGGTGCCCACCACAACACTCAGCTAGTTTTTTCTATTTTTACTAGAGACAGGGTCTTGTTCTTACTCAGGCTGGTCTCGAACACCTGAGCTCAAGGGATCCTCCTGTCTCAGCCTCCCAGAGTGCTGGGATTACAGGTGTGAGCCGCCATGCCTGGCTGGCAGCTGCTTCTTCCCAGAATAGACTCATACCTGCATTTGGGGACAACTGTCTGCGTGCTCTGAGACCTCTGTGGTTCTGCAAGGACAGAGCCAGGCACCATGTTTGTGTTTTCGGAAGACCTGGAAGCTCTGAGGGTATAAACTAGAGCTATGTTTGAGCAGGTCTATGTCTTTTCAGGTTATAGTTTCTTTACATAAAATGTTTCTTTCCTCATTTCTCAATTACTGGGAGAGAGGTCTGTTCTTCTCAAGCATTGGTTGAGGGGGAAGCCAGGGGAAGCTGCTGCAGTCTGGATGTGGTGCTTGTGACGGGTGCTACTCTGAGGAAGCACCACAGGGACCGTTTTAGGTTGGATAAGCTTGATCAAAGGACTTCAAATTTCCAGAAAACAGACTTCTCTCCCTGTAATTGAGGGGGGGACCCGAGGGAGGGCTCGAGGGAGGGCTTCATGCCCTGGGGGGAAGAGCGGTAGGGAGAAGAGAGGTGCTGAGAAGTGACCTCTGGAAGAGGACAGCAGCGCCCCAAGCCAAGGCTACTTTGTAGAATGAGCCCGCCTTGCCTAAGGCGTGGGGAGGGGTCTACAAATGAGAAAGCCAAGATTTGTGAGACCTGGACATCAAAAGTAAGATGGTCTTACAGGCTAGGGAGGTCTGAGACAGGGATGGAGTGTGGTTGAGGCCATGATTTGGTCCCCAGGGCCCTCTGCCCGCCCTTGCTCCACTAAGGGGTGGCTACATTGTTTTGGGATTGATCTTGTGCTCTGACTGTGAGTTTAAGGATGGGCACCCTAAGCAATCAGCACCAGGTGTTTCCCTAGATAAGGTCTTGGCTCAGGACAGGGAGGTCAGTGCAGGGAGAGTGTGAGCTGCGGCCCTGAGAAAGGTCTGCCTGCCTTCGGAGAGCACGTCCAGGGTGACCTTTCCCCCTGCTCCTCTGACGTCATTATGTGTGGACCTGGGTTTCAGCAGCCGATGGGTAGCCAGAGGGAAGAGGGCAGAGCTGGAAGAACCTTGGGGAAACAGCCAGGCTGTGACAGACCCAGGTCCGACCTCCTCCTGCCTCTGGGTTTCTCTGGCCTGCAGAAGCCCACTGGGGTCAGCCTCCCTTTACACTGCAGCAGAGTATCCCGCCTGGCACTCGGGTGGCACAGTGGAGTGAGTGATTGTGAATTACCCAGCAGCAGGTGCACTCTGGTGCTTATGACGGCTGGACCCCAGATTTCCTGAAGACCACCTGTCAGGCAGTGCCACGATTTAGATAGAAATGATTAAATTGGGTCAGTCACGAGGCAGGTTGGCTGCTTGCCGGCACTAGGACTCTCTGCTATCATCCAGTGGTCCTGCGTGGAGGTGGTGGAGCAGGGTTGACGCATAGTGATCCTGAGTGCCAGCCAGGCCCAGCTATGTACAGTCCAAGGTGGGTGTCCCTGACACCCGTCTACAGCTCAGGAGATGGGCTGCAGAGGTGGAGACCTGGCCAGCAGCTGAGTGGAATTCAACACAGAGCTTCTGTTTCCAAGGCCAGGAGCCAGCTGTACTTTCAGGACTGGGTCTGCCCTAGTCCCCTGTACCTTGCTAGTCACTGATCCTCCTCCTGAGCAATCTGATACTCAAGGATCAGGTAGCCAGGGCTACTTCCTGTGAAGACCTAGTAAAATATTCATGGGCTTCATGAATCCTCCCAGAGCCAGGGCCCTTTGGCTATGGACATGGGGCAGCTGGTGCCAACTCTGTGCTGGCCCCTCATGTGTTGCTTACTGGGCTGGTCCTTTGCTTTGTCATCGCAGCTCCACTCCACCCCACCCCACCCCACCACCCCAACGGCTGCCATGGGCCTTGTTGTCATGGAGCCTGTGCTGTGCATGCCGGACCTGGTAAACAATTAATGCTCTGCTGGCGGCTGGACCAGGGCCGTGTGTGGAGGGCCCCTCGCTTTCCACAGTCTGTCGGGGCTGCTGCCAGGACTCCTGGAGGTGTGGATGTGGTCAGCTCTGGTGACCTCACTGCAGGCTTGCACAGGCCAAGTGCAGGTCTCTAGGGCAGACCACACAGACTCGAGGGAGTCACTGAGTCCCTCAGCAGGCCTGGGCCACTTCCCGATGGACAGAGGTGGGTTCAGAGGGTCCAGCTCACCTCTGAAAATGTGATCAGAAGATACAATCTTGATTTCAGGAAAAGCAGGCACACGCTCACACTCATACACCCACACAGGAACACATCTGCACACATGCACAGGCAGGTACACAGGAACACACACAACGCACACCTGCATGCACGCTCACACTAATGCACACACACACATGCTCGTAATACGAGTGTGCACATGGTGGACGTGTGCCTGCTCACGCATGCAGTGCACACAAGTACAACACACGCACTCACACATTGCACACAATACACACTCCAGGGGCTCATGGGCTCTGGGAAGCTCATCCATGGATCCCAGGATCAAAATCTCTATATTAGATCATCTTTTTCAAGCTGTGGTAACATCCTATTAGTAGCTCATGAAATTAACTTAGGGAATCTCCACCAGATTTTTTTTTTTTTTTTTTTTTCTGAGACAGAGTCTCACTATGTTTCCCTCGGTAGAGTGCTGTGGCATCACAGCTCACAGCAACCTCAAACTCTTGGGCTTAAGCAATTCTCTCGCCTCAGCCTCCCAAGTGGCTGGGACTATAGGGGCCCACCACAACGCCCAGCTATTATTTTTGTTGTTGTTGTTGCAGTTGCCATTGTTGTTTTAGCTGGCTTGAGCCGGGTTTGATCCTGCTAGCCTCAGTGTAAGTGGCTGGCGCCCTACCCACTGAGCTACGGGTGCCACCCTCACCAGATTTTTTTTAAAGAAAGGAATAGACTAGAGTGGGCTGAAGTAGAGATTGTCTCGTGACCTTCACTTCCATTTACCTGCACACAGGGGCACACACATGCACACAGTGCGTGCTGGACCATGTTATAAAGTGCACCTATAACTGAGGGTCATGGTTGCTGAGTCTGGGGAACACAGAGCCAGGCCAGCTAACAGCTTCATCTGGGAAGCAGCGGCTGGCAGGGCGCAGACCCTGATTACCCTAAAGCTAAGCAGTGGGGCGACTGTCCCCGTGACTTGGAGCGGGGAACCAAATAAGTAGGCAGGTTACCTTTATTTCCTGGTGTTTAAGGCATGGTCTTTCGTGTTCCTTATTTATTTATTGATTGATTTCCTAGTTAGTCTACTTTCAAGGGCTGCAAGATCTCCTGTCCCCTCCCATCCCCTCCTGTCCCCTCCTGTCCCCTCCTGTCCCCTCTTGCTCCCTCCCTTATCTCCTCTACTCCCTTTTCTTCTCTGTGCAAAAATGTCAGCCATGGGCGCCCTCCTGCCCTGTTTGGTAATCACACTAATTAGCAAAGTTGCTCCTGCCCCGCCCCGTATGTAGCTTGGCAGCCCAGGAAACTTTTAGTGTGGCAAAGTTCCCTCCTGGCCACCGCTGGGTCTGGGAGGATCTTGCATTTGACAGAGGCACACGCCAAGCTTGGCAAGCCTGTGGCGTTTCCTCACATTTGCCAGGAAATGGAGCAAAGAGTGAGAAAAGGAAAAATAATGATTCCACGTCTTTCCCCTGAACTCATGGTATTCATTCTTCTGATACATTGGTCTCTTTTTGCACCAAAATCACAGTGCTTTAGCTATTAAACACATTTTTGTGATTTAAAACAATTTTACTTCTCCTTGTGATGCGTACAGCACGTCCAGAGGAGTATATGCAATGTCTGTATTCATACATTCTAAAGAAAGAGAACACCAGGCAGAGCGCAGAAGCTGCCTGTGTGTCTCTGTGATCACATCTCGGATCCGACCAGCCAGCAACTCTTCGCCGAGCCCTCACTAGTACAGGCCTCATTCTACGCTTTCGGGATAGAGCAGGAGCCAAACAGATGACAGGCCCTGCCCACAGAGCTCTGCAACCGCCCGGCAGGTGAAACCCACTTCCAATCTTTGTGCTGATAATTCCTTTATCTTAGTGTTTCCATGTCTGCACGCTTCCCCAAGTGACATCTTGTTCCGCTTTTCAGTTTTGGAACTTAAGGTGAACAAGACTGTGCTGAGTGTGTCCTAATTGCCTCTCTCCCCCCGGCCCTGTCTGTGGGCTCCACCCTGGACCGTGTGTGGCTGAGGGTCATTGGTTTTTATGCACATTCCATGTGCCATTTTGCAACCATACACCTTAGTGCGTTTGTCTATTCTATTGCTGGCAAACTTTTGAGGTGCATGTGATCCTTGGCTGTTACAGAGAATGCTGCCACGAGAGTCCTGACACGTGTCCCCCAGGACCCTCCATCAGAGTTGCTATGTCATGGGTTGCTGGCTCAGTGGTGCCAGGTAGCGGTAAATGTTTTTCCCCAATGGCAGCCCCAATTCACAAACCCATCTTCTGTGACTGAGAGATGGGAAATGCCATCCTAATAATCTGTGCTTCCTTGGTTAGCCCTGAGTCTGGGCATCTTTTCAAAGATTTTGTTTCCTGCTACACTTCCTCTTTAATGAAGTCTCTTGCCTGTGACTCTCCTCTTTGCCTGGTTTTCTCTGACCTGCAGGCATTCTCCTTGTTGCTGGTTCTCAGCTGGGGTGATTTTTGCTCCCAGAGATGTTCTGGCTCAGTCCCAGGCTTGCAACATTCACATGCTCGGCTGTCACCCTCTACGTGTGGCCACCATATGAGCCCACCCTCCCCAGTGGACATCTGAACCATGGCGCTGGCCCCCAGATTCAGAGATGCCACTTGGAGGGCTGCATGCCTAACCCACTCCTGTCAATCAAATCATGCTTGGAATGGGCCGTGGGGCCCCCCATTTAGCAGCACCTACCCCAGGCCATCGGGAAATGGGAGGATTTTTCTCCAAAACATGAATTTTCTGAAGTCATTTTGTTTAAAGCAGAGTTTACCTGTGCTTAGGATCAGTGAAGGATGAGGGAGTGGGGTGTGGCAAGAGCAATGATTTTAAATCCAAGGAGCGTCTGCTGTGTGGAGGGGAAGGACAGAGCAGGGTGGCAGGTGGGAGCACGAGGGACGGGGAGGGCGAGCTCGGTCCCTGGGGGAGGTGGTCCTTCTCCATTGTAGGAGACCCCCTCCCTCCTGGGCTCCAACCTGCAGTCTCCGGCAGTGGAGGAGGTGGCCGGGCATGGAGCACATCACGTGTGGGTAAAATGTTAGCAGAGCCTTAAATGTTTCCTTTTACACCTTTGAGTCATTAGGCACAATTTTCTCCCCATGACAATTAGCGCTGTGCTAATGTAAGACGTGCTAATTTTTGTACTGGATGAAACTGCCACCCAGTGGGGATCTGTGCCAGTGAGTCGAGCAGACAGGCTGGCACTGAGTGTTCTCTTGTTCAAGAGCGACCCTCCCTCCCACTGCTCTCTCCTCGCGTCTCCTCTCTTCTGTCCTTGCCGGGCCACTGGCCCGCGGGAGGGACTCCGGCCCTTCCGCCAATCCGAGCTCCCAGCTGTCTCCAGAAAATGTTGCAATGTCTGCAGGTGAGGCTGAGGCAGGGGCAGAGCGCTGTGGGGAGGCTTGGGGAGGGCTCCTCCCCCTGCACGGTAGGTGGTCAGGGACACCTTGCTGGGCTTTGCTTCCCAGAGGGCAGGAAGGGGACCGCCCGGGGCTAGGGCCACACACATTCACACTCAGACATACCTCACACCACACATGTCACACACCATCCTCACACCACACACCACTCCTATCTGGGAGCCTCTCTGAGCAGGGCTTGCCTGCTGAAGTCGCTGGCCCCACTGTGGCCAGGGCGTGCCCAGCTGCATGATCCAGGACCCTGCCCTCTTCCCCCATCCCCGGCACCAGTCAGCTCAGGCCTCTGTGATGAATCACCACAGCCTGGAGCCCAGATAACGAACATTTATTTCTCACTGTTCTGGTGATTTGGTTCTGGGAAGGGCTCTCTTCCTGGCTTGCGGATGGCTGGCTCCTTGCTGTGTCCTCACAAGGTGGAGAGAGTGCACTGGGGCAGCCCTTCTTCTTATACGGGTACCAACCCTATTGAATTAGGGCCTCCCCCAACCTCATTGAACCTGTGTCCCTTCCTTCAGGCTCTATCTGCCAGTGCAGTTATGCTGGGATTTGGGGGCTGAAGCTTCATCATAGGAGTTTGAGGACACAATGCCACCTGCTCTCCAGGACTGGGCCTGCTGGGGTCTCACTCCACCTCACCCAGCTGCTTTCCATTCTGGATCTTGGGACCCTTGAACTTTGCCCCCAGAGGGGCAACTACCCCTAGGCCCCCCAGGATCTGCTCAATTTCTGAGTTATACTTGTGTCTCAGCCTCCTACTAGCAACTGTCAGGAGGATTCAGCTCCAAGGAACTCCCAGACACATGGCCAGCCCAAACCCAAATCCATGTGACCAGCCTCCCAAAGCCCTATCCAGCCATTGGGTCTTTCTCTCACTGTTTCTTCCTCCCTAGAAGAGAAAACCCCTTCTTGTCTGGCCTTGAGATGCTCGCAGAACGCATAGCGGGGCTGCTCTGCTCGCAGTGTCCTTTCCCGTGAAGTGTCCCCTTGCCCACGTACAGGCTGTCCCTATTTAACAGCTGTCAGGGGCACCTGGGCCCCTACACAGGGTGACAGAAGTTGAGCCTTCTCTGAAACTGACCGATTAGATCCCTCAGGCTGCCGAAGGAGTCAGTGGACTTACAAGTTCCTTGTGCATTTATTAATGCATTTATTTTATTTTATTCTTTCAGAGATAGGTCTCGCTCTGTCCCCCAGGCTGGAGGGAAGTGGTGTCATCACAGCTCACTGCAACCTTGAACTCCTCAGCTCATGTGATCCTCCTGCCTTAGCCTCCTGAGTAGCTGGGACTATCAGTGCCACCACCAGGCCCGGCTTTGTCTCACTATGTTGCCCAGGTTTGTCTTGAATTTCTGGGCTTGAGTGGTCCTCCTGCCTCAGCCTCCCAAAAGAGCTGGGATCACAGTCATGAGCCACTGCACCCAGCTGTTACTGTCACATACCTTTAGAAATGAGAAGGGTACTGGAATTGCTGTTTCCCAAAAGAATGTTTTGTAGTTCTCGGGGAAAGGATTAGGGACAAAGAAGGGGCTCCAAGGATATTCCTAGGGTCCTTGAGCTCCAAATAGGCAGTGGAACCCCGGGAGGTAGGATTGATTCTACTGCACCCCAGATCCCACCTCTTCATTCTCAGGCCTCATCACTGAGCTTGTGTTGGGGGAGGGGACCAGGTAGCCACGTTGTCATGCTGCACCTAATGGTAAAGTGACCTTCAGGTCTCATTGGGAAACCCTTGGATGGACTGTGGTGACATCAGAGGTGGGCTGAGAAATGATGAAGGAGAACAGGAAGCCGCCCCAGCGCTGGGGGACAGGTCCATCCCTTTGCAAACAGAAGCAGAGTCAGGCGTGTGGGACGGTCGGACTGCAGGAGGGCAGCTTCCTCCATCCGGGACCTGAGCTCGGCCTGTCTCACTTGTTGCTTTCACACTTTCCAACGTCGGGAGGTCCATTAGCAAATCCCTCCTGGCCGAGGTATTAGTGCTGGTTGGCTCTAGTTGATATTTTTAGGCTGCTTTTCCTAATTCCTGCCTGAGGCTGCTGTGCCTCAGTGGAGCTCTCATGCCCCTCCCTGTGGGAATGGTGAGGACGCATCCCCCTGGGACAGGTTCTTGCTCGCTCCTGAGGGACGTCTTGTTAGGCAGGACCCTAGAAACTGAACTGCCAGTAAAACACCTGGAAAGGGAGTCTTGACCTTGGTGGCTTGTCCTGGTCAGTCGGGATGCCTGGTGGGGAGAACCCAGGGAGGTGTTCTGGAATACTCTTTGCTGGGGTCATGTAGGTTTGAGCCTTGGTTTGACCTTCACGCAGGAAGGAAATGTGTGGGGTAGTGCCGTGGATGTGAGGGGACCAACACCTCGATGGTGGTGAAAGGGGACCTGGTTTAACTGGAAGGGCTAAAGGGCCAGCTCTGAGGTGTCTCCTTTACTGTCAGGGCAGATGGAGGTGCGACAGGGGCTGACAGAGGCCAGATGTCCAGGTGGGGGCTGAGCAGGCCTTCAGGGGCAGGGGGCTCGCAGGAGGTGGAGGCAGCAGGAAATGCCTGGTGCATCTCCCCGTCCTGATGGCTAGGGAACTCGGGGACAGCGGAAGCCCCGACAGGTGTCAGAAGGAAAACACATCTGGACTTAAGTCAGGAGAGACTTTATGGGGAAAATCATTGCAGGAGAGTGGAGAGAGAGTTCCCACCTCGAGCTCTGAAGGGCTTTTCTTCTTTTCCCCATTATTTTTTGTTTTTATTATTTATGTATTTATTTTATTTCAAGTTAATTTGAGGGTACAAAGAATTATGTTACAATGTTTGCTTTTGTTAGGCAGAGTCCCTGTTGTCCCAGAGGTGGGCTGTACCCCTACTTTGTGCCCATTAACGGGAGCACCCCAACCCCTGAGGGGCTTTCCTTGTGTGAGGAGCCTTAACAGAGGGAGAGAGAATGGGGAGGAGTGGGAGTGGGAAGAGACTGGGGAGTGGGCAGTGGAGAAGGGAAGATTCAGCAGCGTCCCCTCTTCTCAGAGGGGCCGTCTGTGGGCTCAGGCCAAGGGAGGCCAGACTTCAGGGCCTGGGAGGGAAGGGAGAGAAGCTTAACCCAAGCTTGGTTAAGAGCCTCTTGTTCCTGTGAATCAGGGGCAGGAGCAGCTCAGCTAATCACCAGTGAGCCAGAGGAAGGGAGTGAGTTGTGTGTAAATCATCCCAGAACGCAGTTCCTTACAGGAAGCTGTTTCTGGAACATGGTGTGAGGGATTTCATCAGCTACGGCTGCTTACCAGGATCTCAGGCTGAGATCAAGTTCAGCATGATCTTGGGGTTTGTATCCATGCTCAGAATAACCTGGGAGGGGCCAGCTGGACTAGCCTACCAAGGTCAGGTGGATTACCAAGGTCACTCAGCGAGCAGGCATGGGGGTGGGGAGCAGAGCTGGCAGGCAGACCCATGGTCTCTGATCCTCAATTCATGTCTGCTACTAGACCAGCTCAGGAGTTTTGCTGCTAAAACAAAAGAGTCAATGGGAACAAATGGATTCTGCCGGGGGTCGCTGTGCAGTCCCACGTGGATCTCTGTGTGGAGAGGCTGCTGCGTGGTGCATTGTAGAGACCCTGCCCCACATACAGCTCCAGGCGACTGTTGTCAGGGGAATGCAAGCCTAATTTTACCACATTTCCAATTTTTCAAGAGAAGCAAGAGATCAGAATTTATCAGCCTATAGTAAGGAAAAGTCCCACAAGTCAAACTAAACGCATCCATGAATCAGATTCAGCTCCTTGGCCACTAGTGTAAAACTTCTGCCAAAGCCTTCTTGGATCTCTACTTTGCCACAATCATGTACAATTACTTTATATTTTGCTAGACCACCCATACTCAGGCCCAGCATCCCTCTAAACCGTGGTGATTGTTTGTTATGTGTCAGGTTTCTTTGGGTGCAAATATTGGAGAGAAGGGAAGCTTACCTTAAGGACAATGTGGGGGAATAGAGATGGCATCGCCTCCTGGACTTGGCAGCCACCCTAGAGCAGCTGAAGGCTCTACCATCGAGATGGCTCCACACACCTGCACCATGCCCACTCGCTACCAATGCTACGTTATTGTCACTTCTCCACCTTGTAGGTTTCCCTGACTTGTAACTTCAGCAAGCAATGGCCTCTTGTGTTCTTGCCCATGTGTGGGCCCCAATTTAGCTTATTGCCTGTCCCTTTAAGTATATGTTAAGTTTCAGGTGTCGTCTTGTTCCTTTGGTGTTTACTAGTTCATTTTCCCCAGTAGGGTGAGAGACGCTGCAGGCACGTCAGGGGTCCACTTGGGTCCAGTTAACTGCAGGAGGAAGGCTCAGGCCAAGGGGTACACAACATGGTGGCCTGGTCTGCCTCTGGGAAGGATTCGTGGGCTGGGCACCTTCGTTTTGAAAGGGCTGTCGTTGTAGGCAAATATCAAATGCAATTGTCTTTAGACCTAATCGAACTTTCCTGAAATTTGACTTTATAAGATATACTAATTCAGATGAAAGTTCTTTAGTCCTAGAACTATAGAGTGCTGCGATGGCTGGTGGGTTGGCAAAAGACCTAAGTTACTCTACTCAGAAGTGTGGCTTATGCAGGAGCATGTTCAACGGGAAGTCCCAACGCATCCCACTTTAATTAGTCATGTGTTTGAAAATTCTGCATTTTACTTTTTGAATTTTTGGAAGTGGGATGGAGTACATAAATATGTTCATATAAAATAACAAAACCACAGATTGTTAGAGTTAGAAGGACCTTTTCATGCTTCCCTCATTTGTTCCATTTTCACCCGTGTCTTGGCTTCTATCCCTGGATGACCGTACCCAGATGTGTGGTCATCTCTTCCTCAGACCCAGGGGACTCTGAGTCAGTCTCCCAGCTTCTAGCACTGGCAGGTGCTTAGTACATCTCTGTTACGTCTGTTTGAACTTCTCAGCTTACAATTCTAAGGAATCCCAAAGAAGTGGAATGGCTTTACAAACACAGAAAACAGGCTCATGCTTGTGCTCCTAACACTCTGGGAGGCCAAGGCAGGTGGATTGAGACCACTCTCAGGAGTTTGAGACCAGTCTGAGCAAGAGCAAGACCTCATCTCTACTAAAATCAGATAAACAGGCAAGAGGATCGCTTGAGCTCAAGTTGGAAGTTGCTGTGAGCTATGATGCCACGGCACTCTACCCAGGGTGACAGCTTGAGACTCTGTCTCAAAAATAAAAAGTAGTTACAGTTTTCAGCATTTCTGTAGCCAGCCATGAGAGAGTAGCTGGTATGGAATGTATGTTAGCGCTTTTGTTTTGACAAAAATTATTAGAAAACTAGAGAAAACACATGAAACGCGTGGATTTAGACATTAGGACAAGAGGCTGTGCAGGACGATGATCCCTAAGAACAGGAAACAGGTGAAATGAGTTGTACGGTCAACTCACTTTTCTTCCTGGAGGCAGTTTTCCTATTGCCAGGCAAAGCAGGGTGATCCAGCTAAATTGAGGAAAAGAGACCCTGGGCTTTGGGGAAGCTGAGATGGGGGCAGAGCACCAGAGAGAAGGAAAACGCACAGATACAGAAACCCAGAGACCCGCTTAAGGTCTCGCCGAGTTTTTACAATCTGTACATGTGCAGGTGAAATTCTATGAGGTGGACAAAGAACAGTGAGGTCTAAGCCGACCGATTCCCAGCCGGAACTCACACCAGGCTGGGAGATATTTGAACTCCATCGAGACAGTTAGAGACCTGGTAGAACGCTTGAGGCAGTCAGTAGAAAACGCGAAGGTTATAAGCCTCAGGAGTAGGAAGGAATTAACCTCAGAGTAAAGGCTACTCTAGATCCACATAAGAACACTTAAAACCAAGTGTCACAGGGTCAGCCTCATCTGTCAGTGACTTTACTGCCCTCCAGAACAAATGTCCGCACTCTTTAAGGTAAGATAAAAAGGAAAAAAATCCAGATACTTATCAATTTTACATTTAAAATGCTTGGCACCCGATAAAGAATTGAGATATAAGCAAAAGCCGACTGAGACCCATAGCTAGAAGAAATATTAATCCATAAAAACAGACTCAGAAATGACAGGAATGATAGAATTGGTAAAGAGTTTTAAGTGGCTATTATACATATTATAAATATGCTTGAGAATATAAAAGAAAATATGACATGAGTAGAAAAGAATATTAAAAACAGGGCGGCTCCCATAGCTCAGTGGGTAGAGCACCAGCCACATGCACCGAGGCTGGCGGGTTCGAACCCCACCCAGGCCTGCTAAACAACAGTGACAACTGTAACAACAAAACAAAATAGCCGGGCATCGTGGCGGGCGCCTGTAGTCCCAGCTATGTGGGAGGCTGAGGCAAGAGACTCGCTTAAGCCTAAGAGTTTGAGGTTGTTGTGAGCTGTGACACCACAGCACTCTACCGACGGCAACATAGTGAGACTCTGTCTCAAAAGAAACAAACAACAACAACAAAAACAAATGGAATATCTGGGAATGAAAATAACTCTGCAAGTGAAAATCTCAATGGATGGAATTAATAGCAGATTAATCACTGCAGCAGAAAAGATCAACAAACTTAAAGACAGGGTAATGAAATCTCTCCATGTGGGAGATATTCTAACTCCTGGAGAGAGACTTTAAATACGAAGACTGAGAAATGAAAGTGAGAGGGTGGAAAATGACACAGGGTGAAACACTGATCGTAAGGGAGATGCGGGGCTGTGCACTGCCACACAGGTAGGTTGTAGGAAAGGAATAGCATCACCAGAAAAACAGAGGGCCTGTCATGATGACGGAAGAAAAAATCAACTCGCCAACAAATATCAACCCTAAGTTTGTACAGTCCAGTAATAAATCTTCAAAATACATGAAGAAAATAATAATAGAACTGAAAAGGTAAGTAGGAATCTATTGGAGACTTCAATACTTCTCTGTCAATGATTAATAGAAATAGAAAATTTAGCAGGAAAGCAAAGGACACGGACGCACTATCAACCAGCTTTATCTGATTAACCTTTATTCAAAATCCCCCCTAATGAAAGCAAAATAAATATTGTTTACGGGTGCATATAGGACATTTACCAAAGAAAATCATATTTTGACTGTCAAACAATTTTCCAGTATAAAATGATTTAAAGCATGCAGACCGCATTCTCTGACCACCGGGAATTGAACTTCCATCAAATTTCAGAAGCTGAGAGCTATGCTATTCAGCTATCTATTTATCTTAAGGAATTGGGATAATTAGTGCCCACGAAAATAATTTGAGGCACTGAAAATATCCTGACATGTCTTATGAATAAGTCTTCATAAAAATTAAATGTAAAAGTGGTATAATATTTATTTTATGAAATTTTCAAATGTATTCAAAACTTGCCAGAGTAGTTCAATGAAATCTATATACACAACACTCAAATCCCACAATTATCAAGAAGATGGCAGATTTGCGTCACCAATCCATCCATTTTTCTTTTTTATTTTCTTTGGAAAATTTTGAGAGCAGATTCCAAACATCATACTATTTCACTCCTATATATTACAGTTTGCCTCTCTAAAAAGCTAGATATTTTCTCGTGTGATCACAATTCCATTATCCACTGCTTACTACAAATAATAATAATCCTTTTTCTTAGACAGGGTCTGGAGTGCAGTGACATCATCATAGCTCATTGCAGCCTCAAGCTCCAGGGCTCAAGTGATCCTCCAGCCTCAGCCTCCCGAGTAGCTGGGACTACAGGCACCTGCCACAACGCCTGGCTATTCTTTTGTTGCAGTTTGGCCGGGGCCGAGTTTGAACCCACCACCTTCGGTATATGGGGCCAGTGCCCTGCCCATTGAGTCACAGGTGCTGCCCAGCAATTACCTCTTTATAGGGCCATACTGTTATTCTGTATTGTCTATAATTAGAGTTCCCATAAGGCAAATGTTAAATCTTCTTTACCTGGCTTCTACGTCTTTTAACTTTTCTTTTGTATTTTCCTTCTCTTGATAGTTCTAGTACTCTCTTGATCAGTTTCTCACTACTAACTACCAATTTGCTAACTCTTTCTTCTCTGTGTGCCATTTATCCCACCCATAGAGGTTTCTAAAACATTTAATCACCACATCTTTCATACCTAGCATATATATAGATATTTTTTTTGCAGCTTTTGGCTGGGGCTGGGTTTGAACCCGCCACCTCCAGCATATGGGGCCGGCGCCCTATTCCTTTGGGCCACAGGTGCTGCCCCATTCCTAGCATTTTTTTTTAATTTTAATTTTTTATTAAATCATAGCTGTGTACATTAGTCTCAGGATGGGCAAAGGATCTGAAGAGAAACTTCTCTAAAGAAGACAGGCACACGGCTTTCAGACACATGAAAAAATGCTCACTATCCTTAATCATCAGAGAAATGCAAATAAAAACTACCTTGAGATATCATCTAACTCCAGTAAGATTAGCCCACATAACAAAATCCTAGCCTTTTTTTTTTTTTTTGAGACAGAGCCTCAAGCTGTCACCCTGGAGAGAGTGCCGTGGCATCACAGCTCACAGCAACCTCCAATTCCTGGGCTCGAGCGAGTCTCCTGCCTCCGCCTCCCAAGTAGCTGGGACTACAGGTGCC
>CAUYRH010164888.1:0-14585 GCA_963574655.1 Perodicticus potto | reverse complement strand
GCCAAAACCAATCTTGCCCTATGCCCCTGAGGGCTAAGGCTATGAGGCGTCTCAGTCCCCGCCTTTAAGCTGCTCAGTCACTAGATTACTGGCTCCCGCCCGATGCCTGTTCTGCAACCCTGAGGGTGGAGCTTGCCAGAGAAGTTCTCCCACAATGGCTCCACACAGCCTACCACCAAATACTGGCAGCTCTTTCTGGCTCAGTGACCTAGTCTGGGGCCCCAGGCAATCCTCAAAAACCCCCACACTCCTGTCCAAGTTCTCCCAAGGCAGTTCAACTGAGTGCCAAGTCCAAAAGAAACCCAAACAGCTCACAGGCAAGGCCTTTCCAGCCTGCAGGCCCACTGTTGCCCCACCTACAGCCGCTGACAGGATCAGACCGAACGAACAGACGCAACCACTTGCCCAGTCTCTGCCACTTTTGCCCTCCTCAGGGTGTCCAGAAGCCTCACGCTGTCTCCCTCTGTCCCCAAGGGGAAGTTCCTGGGTAGATCCCGCCTGCCAGAGATGCCTGAAGTCCTCTCTCCCCGGTCTCACCATGCCCAGCTGCAAGGAAGCTGTTCTTTTTACCCATTTTTAATTGTTTTTTTTTTCCTATTGAATTGTGTGAGTTATTTTTGTATATTCTAGATGTTGACTACTTTATACAGATATTTAAACATATGTGATTAACGGATATTTTCTCCCATTCTTTGGGAGAAAATTTAGCTCTTAAATTTATCATTAATCTATTATGAGGCAGTTTTTGTGAGTGATTGTGTGAGTTATAGCTTGGTTCTTTTGCACACAGCAATGTAGTTGTTCCGGTACCATCTGTAGTAGAGACCATTTTTTCCCTAGTTAGTGGTCTTAGCAACCTTGTCAGGTAGCTGTAGATGAATCTGTTTCTTTCTGGACAATGTTCTATATGTCTATTCTTATGCCTATACCATATTATTTAAAATACAGTAGAATTAAAAGTTTATAAGTGTGCATCCTCCAACTTTATTTTTCTTCTTTAAGATTGTTTTCCCTATTCAGGTACCCTTGCGATTCCATAGGAATTTGACAATCTTCTTTTCTAGTTCTGCAAAAAAGGCTGCTGAAATTTGGAAAGTAATTGAAAGTGATAGTTTTGGGTAGTATTGACAATTTAATAATATTTAGTTAGTTCCAACCTGTGAATACAGATGTCTTTCTATAGTTTCAAATTACGAATTTAGGACAGTGTTTCTCAACATTCCTAATGCTGCAACCCTTTAATACAGTTCATGTTACGGTGACCCCCAACCATAAAATTATTTTCATTGCTGCTTCATAACTATAATTTTGCCACTGTTATGAATCATAATGTAAATATCAGATATGCAGGATGTATTTTCATTGTTACAAGTTGAACATATTTAAAGCATAGTGATTAATCACAGAAACAATATGTAAGTATATATTATGAAATATTTATTTCTAATTACAAATAAATGAAATTTTGTTTTGAAGCATGGTGTGGCATGGGTAACAGTCTTAATATAGTAACAGTAAACTACATTGCTACATTTGGCTACAATATTACAGTATGGGTAAAAAGCCAACTTCAGTGCGAAGGTTGAGATTGCTTCTTTCTCACCAGGTCAGAAATTCTCGGGGCAGTCTTTGCAAGAGCACAATGAAGATCATCTTCCACAAGTCTATTTCTGTATTTAGACTTGATAACCAGCAAGCTGGAAAACCCTGTTTCACAAAAATATGTTGTTGGAAATGGCAGAAGAAGGTGCAACACAGTCTCAGACAGAACAGGATATGACTGCAAATACTTGATCCAGAATTTTGTAACTGGCATTGTAGAGAAATCATTTCTAGCTGCATCACTGTTAATAAGTTCAGTGAACTCCTCTCATGCTATCTCAGGAACATCTTCAACTTTGACTATGAATGGGCTCTGGCAAGTGCAAATAGGGTGTCAGGTAGATTTGGAAAGTAAGATGAAATTTCATCTGCAAGCATGTGCAAGTGTCCTTTCACAGAAATTATCGTAATCCTTTTGTCTGTTTCAATGTCACGTACCTTAAAGAAAGCAGATAAGGTAGGTAACATGTAAATTTTATTTTCATCCAATTTTTTTGCCAAGGCTGAAGTTTCATTTGGAATGATTGGAACTTTTCAGACAAATCAAGGCATGTTGCATTTGTTCCTTGTAGTGATAAATTTAACCCATTCAAGATGGCAAAGATGTCAACCAAGTAAGCTATTTTCTGCAGTTCATTTTTATTGCTGAAAAGTGCTTGTTTCATTGAGCTTGCTTCAGTTCAAGTGCTTGCTCAAATGGTCTTGCTTTCTGATTAAAAAACGTTTTGAGTTCATCACAAAGCTCAAAAACAAATTTTAAAACTTTTCCTCTCAACAACCATCTCACTTCAGTGTGAAATAGCAAAGCCATTGTTCGGCACATCCAACTTGTTGCACAGTTGCAAAAACAGCCAACTGTTTAAAGTGCTCGCCTTTACAAAATTGACAGAACTTATGATGCTTTTCATTACTTCTTGTCACTCTGGTGGCAGCGTCTTCATTGCTAATATTTGCCGATGAATCATACAGTGTGTTGTGATGACTTTTGGTGATGCATTCAGTACCAAACATTGAAATCTAGATCAACATCCTAGCGTAGCTGGAGCACCATCTGTGCAAACACCACAAACCTTTTCCCAAGAGATCTTATGCTCTTTCAGAAATGAATCAACTGTGTCCAATATATCACATACAGTAGTTGTTTTAAGAGGTTTGCAAAAAAGAAACTCATCTTTAAAGTCACCATCGTGAATATACCTCGTGTAAACCATTAACTATGAACAGTTTGCAACGTCTGTAGATTCATCAAGCTGGATACTAAATATTGGAAGTGGAACAGATTTAATTTCCTGGATTACGTGATCAAGAATATCAGCAGACATGTCATCTATTCTTCTGCGGACAATGTCGTTAGATATGGAAATTGCACTCAATTTCCTAGCAAATTCATGTCCTATCATAACTCAAACAGTGTCTTTGGCTGCTGGCAACAGTAAATCCTCAGCAATGGTGTGAGGTTTCACAGCTCTGGTGATTCTGAGTGCCACCAAACATGAAGCTTCAATGGCTGCTACGTTTTGTTTGTGGTACTTGCCACCAGTGTCAAGTCTGGCTTTCTTGAGTCCATCAGATTTACTTCTAAACTAGTTGGTATCCTTGCCGGCAAAGCTCGGTTGCTTGCTATCAAAATGGCGTTTTAGTTTGTTCAGCTTCACAGATTCAGCTGATAGAACTTCACAACAAATAACACATTGTAGGTTCTCAATTCCTGCTGTAATTATTGAGGTATAACCATATTATAAAAAATCCTCACTATATTTTCTTTTCTTAATGTTCTTCTCTACACGATCTATTGTCATGGAATGGTTTGCTAATGAAAATAATATATAACAATAGCTTTAATAATACAAAAGATAATACATGGCATAGTTCAGTCAATACAGTTCATTAAAGTTTCCTATGATTTACCATTCTGTGTTATTTTTACATACCTGTTACTATCATAAGGAGGCAGTCTTCACATCAACCACAGCTGAATATAAAAAGACCTATCAGCATCCAAATTAACTTCCCATGGTACAGATTTTTTTTTTTGCAGTAGTTGATGATTTTACAGTACATGATTTTACATTTACTCAGTAGTTATAATTCAGAAAGAGTCATTTTACCTCCCAGTACTGCTGCTTTCAACACAGTAGCTGCTTTTAACAGAGTAGGTGCTTTCCACACAGCAGCTGCTCTCTACACATGTATGACTGGTCTGCATAAATACAATATGGTGCCAACCCTGTCACATACTCCTGTATTTGTACGGGCTGTGTGTGATGGGGTTGGTGCAATGATGTCATCATGCCGGGTACTGGTATGTGGGTGTATCTGCGTGGGGGTGACCCGCCTGGAGACAGATAGAGGAGCAGGGTCTTGGTTCCTAAGACCATCAGAAATATGTGTTTTCCGATGGTCTTAGGCGACCCCTATGAAAGGGTTGTTTGCCCCCCAAAGGGGTCGCAACCCACAGGTTTAGAACTACTGATGTAGGATATCTTTCTATTTATTTAGGTCTTTAATTTTTTTAGTAATGTTTTATAGTTTTCAGTGTACAAATATTCCAACTCTTTTGTTATTTTGACTCTTTTCTTACATTCATTCCTAGGTATCTTACTCCTTTCATTACTGTAAACGAAACTGCTTTCTTAATTTCTTTTGTATATTGTTTATTGGTGGTTTACAGATAACAACTGATTTTTCTACATTGAGTCTTATACCCTGCAACTTTGCTGAATTCATTTATTTAAACTCCTTTAGTTTTCTTGTGTATTTTGGGGATTTTCTCAATATAGCATTATGTCATCTTCTAATAGAGGTAGTTTTATTTCTTCATTGGCATTTTAGATGCCATTTATTTATATTCCTGTCTAATTGCTCTAGCTAAAACTTCCAGTGCTGCTAAAAGTAGGTCATCCTTGGTTAGTTTCTGAACTTAAGGGAAACGTATTTCATTTTTCACCATTGAGAGTGGTATTACTGGGGGAAGTGTTGACAGTTCACCAGCATCCTTATTAGTGTCCTTTATCATGTCTGGGAACTTCCTAATTTTCTGAGAGATTTTTTCATGGAAGGGTGTTGGATTTTGTCATATGCCTTTTCTGTGTCATTTGGAATGATTAAATAGGTTTTTTTCTTCATTCTATTACTGTGCTGTATTATACCGAATTTTTTTATGTTGAACTACCCTTGTATTCTTGAGATAATTTCCACTTAGTTATAGTGTATAATCATTTTTACATCTCTGAAATTATAAGACTATCAATCTGTAATTTTCACTTGTTGCCTTTATCTGATATCAGAGTAATGCTGGCTTCATAAAATGAGTTAAGAAGTAGTCCTTTTTTGGAAGAGTTTGTGATGGTTTGGTATTAATTCTTCTTCAAAGGGTAAGATTCAGCAAAGAAACCATCTGGTTGGACTTTCTTAGCTGGGGAATTTCCGATGCATGATTTAGTCTCTTAGAGGTTTAGTGAGATTTTTAATTACTTTTTGAGTCAGCTTAGGCAATATTTGCATTTCTAGGAATTCGTTCATTTCATCTAGATTATTTAATTTGTCAGCACACAATTGTTCATACTTTTCTCTTAGAATGCTTCTTATTTCTCTCAGGTCATCAGTAATGCACCCACTTTCATTTCTGATTTTATTTATTTACATCTCTCTTTTTTGTCAGTTTTGGTAAAGTTTTATCAATTTTTTTTAGTGTTTTCTAATTGTTTTTCTATCCTATATTTATCTCCCTCTAGTGATTTCTTTTTTATTTCCTTGCTTTGGACTTAGTTTGTTTTCCACGGTGTAAATATGCCCTGGACTTGAGCACGTCCTTTCTACTGTAAAAATTTACAAATCTGAGTACTGCCTTGCTGCATCCTGTAAGTCCAGGTATGTTGTGTTTTCATTTTCATTTTTCTCTTATGTATTTTCTTATTTCTTTAGTGATTCTTTTTTGACCCATTGGTTGTTTAAAATGTGTTGCTTCACTTTCATGTATTTGTAGATATTTTTATTTTCATTCTGGTACTTTTTTCTAGCTTTATTCCATTGTGATCAGAGAATGTGCTCTGGTTTTAGGTGCATGTGTGATTGCAACTGTTATATCTTCTTGGTTAATTGTCCCTTTAATCAATATATAATTACCTTTTTGTCTCTCATAACAGTTTTTGGCTCAAACTTTATTTTGTCTAATATTAATATAGCTTCTCTAATTTGCTTTGTTTACTCTTTGCATGGAATATCTTTTTTTCATTCTTTCTCTTTTAGCTTATTTGTGGTTTTGAATGTAGGGTCTCTTACAGAGAACATACAGTCAGTGTTGACCTTTTGAAAAAAACCCATATTACCAGTTTCTGCCTTTTGACTGGAGGGTTTAATCTATATGAAAATTTTGAGATACACAAAAATCAAGAAAGTAAAATCTGCACAGGTAGAAACAAACAAAGCCCTCCAAGCATCACCAATAAGCTGAGCAAGTTGAAACCTGTACAAGTTAATCAAAAAGGATGCTGTTGACTGTGATTCTTGGAAGAGAAATAATGGACCATAACAGTCTGTCTCAAAACTTTTGTAATGACCTATGTACATTTAAAGTATTTACAATAAGGAAAGATTTTCTTTTTTTTAATCTTCTCATTAAAATTTTAATCATTAGGCATATTAATGTCACATATACTCTGTTATAAACATTTTTAAAAGCTATGTTTTTCAATATGATACCAAGAAAACATAGCTGATCTAGGTTATATAGGTGATCATTTTAATTGTCTAAGAAGCATCAGAAAACTGTTACAGTGGTAGAAAAATATCTTCTTTCTAATCATTGACATTCAGCAATACTGAAAATGCTCTCCATACACATCAGCTCTGGACAACTCCTTTCATATCTGTTTCAAACACACTATGCCATTTATTGCTATTTAGATGACTACACAGTTCAGCATACAAATTCATCCCACTCGGATCCTCAATAATAAATCTGATGAGGCAGATAACTTCCCAATCACAAAAACTTAAGGTAAGTATTGTGCAGATAAGCATGGAAACCAGACGTGCTGTAATCAGGATGAACAGACAACTCTAAAAAGAACACTTTCATGTGTAACGCCTGCTGCATTTGTACGCACTGGCCTACATTCTCTGCCTCACCTCCTCCTCTCTGAAGTGTTGATGTGTAATTACACTACAAAGTTATTAACAGGTGTAGTATGAGAGAACTGTGTTTAAGAAAGCAAGGCTTTCAGATAACAAATCTCCCTATATTTTCTATCTCATGTATTTTTATGATCTTTCTTATAAAGAAGGAGTGCTCTGTGTGCAACACCTGCAAATAGCAGTAAGTCTACATTTCACTCAAGCCCAGTTAAATACATGAAGTAGACTACAATGGCAGCAATGATTCCCACGACAGCGTGTGCAAAATCCAGTATTTTGCTGTCTATCAACATCATTGTGATCAGAAAAGAAATGTCCCAAAACTTCCTTTCCCATTCCACTGGAACTGATTCCCCACAATTCTGACAAACGTCTCCTGTCACATGAGGTTGTCATCAGCCTGTGTGATCCCCAGCTCACTCAGCCTTTTCTTCTTCATCTGGCCTTTTTGGGTAGAGGCAAAAACTAGTTGACTTATAATTTCACAATTTCCCCCGACTGACTCAGAAAGGTCGGATCTCTCCTGAAGCTCCATTTGACCAAGTGCACATTGAACGAGCTCTTACAGACCCACTCTTCCAGCTGCATCTGCCTCTCCACTCGTCTGATGTCTCAGTGCTCTATTTTTTTGAGCCCATCAGTAAAGTCTTTCATAAGCTGCTGCTGCTTTTTTTTTTTTGAGACAGAGTCTCACTATGTCACTTTCAGTAGAGTAATGTGGCATCATAGCTCACAGCAACCTCAAACTCTTGGGCTTAAGTGATTCTCTTGCCTCAGCCTCCCAAGCAATTGAGACTATAGGCGCCCGCCGCAACACCCAGCAATTTTTGGGGTGTGGTTGTCATTGTTTGGCAGGCCCGGGCTGGGTTCAAACCTGCCAGCTGCAGTGTATATAGCTGGTGCGCTAGCCGCTGAGCTATAGGCACCAAGCACATAAGCTGCTTCTTAAGGCAAGGCCATCTGTTCCATAATTTCTAAGCCAGCTGTGTACCTATTTGTAGGCAAGAGAACTTTGACATCATTATGAATCTGTTTTACTCTTCCCAGTGCCTTGAAAAGTTCCCCCTTTACTTCCTTAAAAATGCCTACAAATTCTTCATTGATGGCTAAATGTCTGTGTTCAGTATCTCCATACAAATTTCTTCAAGTCTGCAAACTATTTTCAATGAAAAAGGTTAAAAGTGCCTTGAGAGTTTCCAACATTTCCTGGATTCTCTCAGAGTCCTCACAACAACCGTGAGAAGTTAGTTACCAGCTGTGTTCTCAATTCCATGGAACCACTACTCTCAGGTTCCTGCCACTCCCCATTCTGCTGCCTCATCCACATTGATTTCGGATCCTGCCAGTGCTCTTCTCCTTTTTCCCAGCTCAGTCTCTGGGGGTGGACAGGTGCCACAGTCCACCGACCCCGTCCAGAGAGTCTTCAAGGAACCTTCTTGTCCATCCTCGTCTCCACGCAGCTTGCAGGAGAGCGTGTTCAATAAGGAAAGATTTTCTTCCACCATTTTGACTTTTTTTTTTTTTTTTTTTTTTTTTGCAGTTTTTGGCTGGGGCCTGGTTTGAACTCACCACTTCCAGTATGTGGGGCCAGCGCCCTACTCCTTTGAGCCACAGGTGCCACCCCCATTTTGCTATTTGTTTTCTGTATGTCTTTTAGCTTTTTTGGTTCCTCATTTCTTCCTCTTTTTTGTGTTTAGTTGATTGGTTGTGAATGGTTCTTTTCTCATTTCCTTTTGGGTATATTCTGTGTAGAATGTGTGTATGTGGTTGCCATGGGTGTTAAACTTAATAACCTAAAGTTACAGGATTCTAATTTGAATTGAAACCAGCTTAGCCTTGTACCATACAAAAACACTGCTACTGTATAACTCTTAATGTTATTTTATACACACACACATATATCCCCATAATGTTGTCCCCAAATATTTCTTTATATAATTTGTGCCCAATAACATTTATAATTTTATGCATTTGTTCTTTAAATCATGTAGTAAGTATAAAGTGGAGTTGCAAACAAATAATACATTACTGGTTTTTATATCTACCCAGGTATGTACCTTCATTAATGATCTTTTTTCTTCAGACAGCTTCAGTGTCCCTTCTTTTCCTGAAAGATTCCCTTTGGCATTTCTCATAAGGGCAGGTCTAGTATTAAGAAACTCCTTCAACCTTTTTTTTGTCTTGAAATAACTTAATTTCTTCCTTATTTTTGAAGGAGCATTTTGCAGGAAATTAAATTTCTCTTTGTGTTTTTCTTTGAGCACCTTAAATACATCATCCCACTGGCTCTGGCCTCTGATTTCTAATGAGAAATTTGCCATTAATGTTAGGGAATATCCCTTCTTTGTAACAAATTGCTTTTGTGTTGTTTCTTTCAAGGTATTCTCTTTGACTTTCAACAGTTTTAATATAATTTATCTCGGTGTGGTTCTCTTTAAGAGTATTCTATGTGGAATTTGTTGAGCGTATTAGATTTAAAGAGTCGTGTCTTCCCTTACGTTTGGGAAGCATTTGGCTGTTACTCCTTCACAGGTTCTTTCTGAACCTCCTCCTCCCCCATCACCCCCACACTGTCTATGTCGCCCACTTGCCGGTGGCCCGTGTGCATCTTGTGCTCTGTTACTTTATCATTTTATGTTTTGTTTTTCTGTTTCTGTTTCTCCTCACATCTGCTAATGTCAATTTCCCTATCTTCAAATTCACTGATTATTTCTACTGTCTGCCGAAGTCTGATATTTAACTTCTACCCTTTTAGTGAACTTTCCATTTCAGTTATTGTAGATTTCAGCTCCCAGGTATGTGTTTGGATCCTTTTTGTAATTTTCTTATTGACAGTCACCTTTTGTTCATGCATCATTTTCTTGATTTCCATTAGTTCTTCCCCCATGTTTTCTTTAGCCCTTTGAGCAGGTTTCAGATAGTTGTTTTAAAGTCTTAGTCTGGGAAATCTAATATCTGGATGTCCTCCAGGACTTTCTAGCAGTTAAGTTTATTACTTTGAATGCTCTGTACTTTTTTAGTTCTTCATATGCCCTGGGATTTTTCGTCTTGCTTTAAACTTGACATTTGAATATTATTTTGTAGTAATTTTGGAAATCAGATATTCACCCTTTCTTGTGGCTTGCTAGTTTTTTCTTTGTTCGTAGTAATCCATTTCTTTGGTAATTTTTCAAACTCTTATACTAAGACTGTTCCTTGTTGTGTGGCCACTGGAGTCTCTGTTCTTTCAGTTTATGTTCAGCTTATGTTTGATAGAGATTTCCATGAATACCACGAGCTACATAAACACAAAAGACAAGTAACAAGCATCTCTTCCAGTCTTTGGAGATGGGGTCTGTGCTTGGGCCCTCCTTCAGCTTGCACTGGGGTTTGCATTGAGTCTGTGGAGCAGCCAGGATGAAAACTCAGGGTTCTTATGGTCCCTTTCTGAGCCTCAGGGCGTTTCTGAGTGTGCATCTTTGCCCAGGCCATGCATTTGGCTTTCTGAACCTCCTTCTCACCTTATACCATACACGAATACTTTTTTCTTCTTTCATAATTAAGATTGTATTGTGGTTGTGTTGAGGATCAGTACACAGATGTTTCAGTTTATACACAATTCTTAAAGTGTCTACCAAAAATCTAAAAAGCCATGTATTATGATCCATTTTAAAATGGTTATTTCAGTGACTTCTCAGCTTAAAATGTGGAGGTAGGCTTTCCTTATTGGTTATCAAGTACCAGTATCTTTGGTGTTGATAAACAATCCTGATTTCTTAAAAAATCTCCCTCAGCTTTTCCTCTAGTGCCTTGCATGGCCATCTGTATGTCTTAACCATAATCTCTTTCCTCCAGCATCTGCAGGCTTTGGAGTGTTTTGAGCAATATCTGCCGGTTTTCCAGCCTGAGTCCCAGGTTGGCCAAAGACAGACAAGTACTCCATCTCCATCTTTCAGACAGTCCTAGATGGGTTAGAACAGAGGTACTGGGTGGGTACTTTGTAAATACACTCTGCTCTGTTTCATCCAAACGACTGCTAGTGCTATTTTGCTGCTTAAGGACTGCCATCGCACCAGAGAGGGGTGAGGCAAAGGCCAGTACAAGTGACAGAAGTTTCCCTACCATTTCCCAGCTGCCGTTTTTTTCTATGATTCCACATTTGCTTGATTTCTGGCCATGCACCATGGCTCACGTCTGCAGTCCTAGCACGTTGGGAGGCCATGGTTAGAGGATTGCTTGAGGCATGAAGTTTGAGACCAGCCCAGGAATCATAGTGAGACCACATCTCTACAAAAAATAGATAAACTAGCGGAGAAGCTGTGGCACACAACTGTAGTCCCAGCTACGTAGTAGGACAAGGCAAGACGATCTAAAGCCCAGGAGTTTGAGGTCACGGTGGGCTATGATGATTCCACTGCACTGTAGGCCAGGTGATGGAGACCTGTCTCAAAAGCAAACAAAACAACAACAAAAATTTTCTTGATTTTTGTCAACCTTAGATGGCTTTTTGGAGTTCTAAGTTGTTTCTGACAATTTCTGCTTGGTCTTGGGAGTCTAAAGCTGCCCACTCTGCCATCATGCTGACACCACTCAGTCTACTTGGTTCTGCAATGTTGCTGGTGCGATAAATTTTTTATAAATGGAATCATACGATATTTCTGGCTTCTTTAATGAGTGTCATATTTCTATGGTTCATTCATATTGTATTAATATGTGCTGGAGTTTATTTCTTTTAATTTCTGAGTGTTATTTCATTGTATGCCATGTTTAATTTATCCGTGACCCATTGATGGACATATTAAATTATTTCCAGTTTGGGGCTATTAGGAATAATACTGCTATGAACATTTGCTTTAAGTGTTTGTGCAAATGTATGATTTCATTTTTCTTCAGTAATGACTAGGAGTGAAATGATCAGTTCCGCATGGTATGTGTATGCCTAGCTTTTCATGAAGCTGTTAGACCGTTTTCTAAAGTGGCTATACCCATATTGTCATTACAAACAGTGTGTGAGGGTTTTACTTTCTCTACATCTTTGTTAATAGTTAATATTATCATTTTTTATTACTAAGATGACCATTCTATTGGAAGTGTAGTGGTATCTTATGCCTTTTATTTGCATTTACCTTGTGACTAATGACACTGAGCTTCATTTTATATGTTCATTTCCATTTTTAGTTAGTTTTATTATTTTTTTTTTTTGAGACAGAGTATCACTGTCAACCTTGGTAGAGTGCTATGGCATCACAGCTCACTATAGCCTCAAACTCTTGGGCTCAAGCGATTCTCTTGCCTCAGCCTCCCGAGTAGCTGGGACTACAGGCACCCACCACAATGCCCGGCTATTTTTAGAGATGAAGTCTCTCTTTGGCTCAGGCTGGTCTCGAACCGGTGAGCTCAGACATAAACCACCTGCCTTGGTCTCCCAAGGGCTTGGATTATAGGCGTAAGCCAATGTGCCCAGCCCCATTTGTAGATTTTCTATAGTGAAATTTCTGTTCTAAGCCTTTGTCCATGTTTAAAAAATTCCTTGTATGTTATTTTACTAAGTTATGGGACTTCTTTGTATGTTCTAGATACAAATCCTATATCACAGATATGATTGAGAAATCTTTAAGTCTATAGCTTATCTTTACATTTTACTAACAGATTCTTTTTTATTTTTTGAGACAAAGTCTCATTATGTCGCCCTCAGTAGAGTGCCGTGGTGTCACAGCTCACAGCTATCTCAAACTCTTAGGCTTAAGCAATTCTCTTGCCTCAGCATCCCGAGTAGCTTGGACTACAGTTGCCCACCACAACGCCTGGCTATTTTTTGGTTGCAGTTGTCATTGTTGTTTTACATATTCCATGGTGTACATATACCACAATTTATTAATCCATCCAAATACTTAGAGATCTAAAAATAGACCTACCATTTGATCCTATAATTCCTCTACTAGGTATATATCCAGAAGACCAGAAATCACATTATAACAAAGATATTTGTACTAGAATGTTTATTGCAGCCCAATTCATAATTGCTAAGTCATGGAAGAAGCCCAAGTGCCCGTTGACCCATGAATGGATTAATACATTTTGCATTAATTTTAAACAAGTTTTTAATATTTATGTGTTATCAAAACCTTAATCTGGACTTAGAGAAAGCAATGTTAAAGTACCATATTATTTAGAGTATGTTCTAATTAATATTATTTGCATATATTGAGAGTATTATCATAAAATGGGATCTGTCTGAGAAATTAGACTAAAATGTGGGTCACTTCAAAAGTTTTGAGACAGACTACCTTATCCATTAGTTCACTTCCAAGAAACACACTCAGCAGCATCCTTTGTGATTCACCATACAATTTTCAGCTTGCTCAGCTTATCTGTGTTTCTGGAAGGAATTAATTTGTTTCCATCTGTGCACATTTTACTTTTTTGATTTTTGTGTATCTCAAAACTTTAGTAATACGCTGCATATTAATATTAATTGATGATCATTTGCTGTAGCTCAGAGTGAAGAAGAAGCTGTAGAAATTTCTTGGATGTCACAGTTGAAATTGCATAGACTCAAGTGTCAGCATTATAATCCAGCTGACATTTCTTCATCCATATAAAGGTATTTAATTTGCCCAGATGCAGAACTTCAACCAAGCCATGAGTTATAGATGAAAACAAAAACAAAACATCTCAGGAAGTACTTCCTCAAGTTTCATTCCTTGTAGAGGTAATTGTTTAATATAGAATAAAATGTATTTTCTGTAACCATAAGTTATCGAACAAGGAAATAGTATCATATATCAAGGAATTAAGAAAAAAATATATGCTAAAGAGAGGTTCTTTGAATGGGGGTAAAATTAGTGAATTTAATTGTACTTGGCAAAAATCCAGTGATTAATCAAATCAAGTGGAACATGATTGATTAAAAGCTTTTTCACATACTATTTTAGCACTATTATTTGACAATATCCCCAACTAGTGGGACAGTATAGCAATATGGTAAATTGTGGGTCAAATAGTATTGTGGATATCTAAATCAATATGACATTATTTTATATACAGTGAAGTCATGTAGATGTGGACGTCACAGTTTGTTAAATTTTGACATCTCAGTTCAGACTTTTGTACTTTTCAAGGTTTAATATTGCTTAGTAAATACTTAATAATGAAGACTGTACTAAGTACACTTTCCTGTTTGAGGGGCAACGTAAAGAAAAACTACTCCTGGCTCAGCGCCTGTGGCTCAAGCGGCTAAAGCAGGGATCCTCAAACTATGGCCACATACGGCCCGCTGAGGACATTTATCCGGCCCGCCAAGTGTTTTTGCCTCCGCTGCCAGTCCTGTTTAGCAGCCGACTCATCCCGGGGCCGCAAAATCTGTTAGCGGAAAAACCATTGGTTGCATTCCCAAACAAAACGTGTGGATTCACTGGAAAAGTTGCAAAAGGAGTTCCAATTTAGATTTAAAGAGCTTCATCTCCATGAACAGGACATACAGATTTTCCTTAACCCATTTTCTATTGACATTGAAAATGTAAAGGTCGGTTCCTAAAGTCGCCGCACCAGCTGCCTCTCTGCCAGCTGCTCCGGGTGTTACCTTGGGCTGGCCGGCAGGTGGGAGCCAGGCACTGACAGGTGCGGCTGGGGCGGCCGAGCGCTCCTGTGGCTCCTGCTCTGTGCCAGCGGCGGCTTTCCAGCTTCTCCATGGGGCTGGCCTGCAGCACCCGGATGCTCTAAGAACATTTCCACTGTTGCTCGGAGGACACACGCAGTAGGATTCAGAATTCCTGGAGAATTGCCTTTGTGAGAAGCTGGAAGTATTTCTTTAAATTCCATCTCTTAGTTTTTCAAAGAAACATCAAGAAACCATGAACAACATTAGT